>JAHRHZ010000008.1:15493006-15544276 GCA_024137785.1 Ginglymostoma cirratum | reverse complement strand
CCTGCTCCTCTGATGCTGTGTCGCCTGCTGTGTTCATCCAGCTCTACACCAGATTCAGAGTGAGCTGGAACATACCATGGCACCCTCAAAAGGCTGAATGGCCCCTTCCTAGTGCTTTGACCATTATCTTTAATTGAAAACAATATACTTTACTCATAAATAAACCTTTGTCTGCACAGTGGTACTAAAGCAGTTCTGTACAGTCTTTGCATATCTTTTTATATATCAAATAAAAAACTAAACATTGGGATTTGACATTGCAAAATCAAAGGCATTTCTTACTGATGCCGAACACTATTTACAAACATTGCGGTCCCTTTGATATAGGTCCGAGAACTGAACAGGCCTTGGTTAAACTTCAGCAGGAAGGCCTTGGATACTGGTCTTTCCACACTGTGCCTTGGTGGAGCTGCCCGAAAGTTTTAGTGCCTCCCTCAGCATGCTGTCCCACTCCAAGCTCCAGGACTGTCTGCAAAACACTATCAGGGTTAACTCCTAGCACTGGAAGACCAGCAAGTTTCGGGCAGACCAAAGAGCGTCTTTCACCGAGCTGATGATTGACCAGGTGCCGTTGATGATTGTCTCTGCGCGCGTCGTGGGGAACAGCACGTAGAGCACAGAGTCCTGCTTCACAGAACTGTTTGGGATGAACCTCGACAAAAAAAAAAACCCACTCCACCTCTCTCCAGGCCTTCTCGGCAAAGGCACATTCCAGAAGGAGATGTGTAACAGTCTCTTTGTCAACGCAGCCATTTTGAGGGCAGCGTGCTGTGACGCACAGCGATTGGGCGTGCAGGAAGGGTTTGGCGGGCAGTGCCCTTCTCACCACCAGCCGTGTTGGCGCATGTTGGAAAGTTCTGGCAATGAGACACAGTCTGCCAAATGACTTTGACAGTCCACTCAGGGTACCACATGACAGGATCCACCCTCTCCTTTTCCTGCAGGGTATCAAGGATGAGGTACGTAAGGAACTGCATAGCTGCTAGAACTGTGAGGCAAGGAGCTCTAAAGGATGGCTCGACAGCTCTACCTCCATTTCCTCGCTGAGGGGGACTACTTTCTGGAATCAACACTCACTGACTGCACTCAGAGCGCAGCCGGTCACTCATCTGACCCCAGAACAGACCCCTGTCCTACACACACCCTCAAGCCTCACAGGGATTCCCTGGTTCTCCTCAGCCTGTTCATGCAGTGCAAGTGTTTCCGTTTGTATCGATTCGGCTATATTTCCAAACCTGAGAAAGAATTTCCCAAATGGTAGCCTCTGTACTGACAGGAGAGCTGCTGCAACGTCAGAGCCTAGCTCACATACAAAAGTCCCACTTGATTTCTCTATGTTCATGACCGAACAGAAGATAGACAGACAGAAAGATGAGGTGCGCTAAAAAAAAAACTTCAGAAATATTCCCCCATTAGGGCGAAATTTCATAATTTTGCAGACACTCAGAAGAGAGAGAGGCACACAAAGAGAGAAAGACATGCTGAAGACAGGCAGACACAGAAGAATCTAGCCTTCGATTTTTCCATCCATTGTAAATATTAATGCAAATAAAAATCATTTGAAATTATTTCAACTGTTTAATCATAAATTAATTATAGAATGTCGTAGGTAAACATAAAAAAGTCAGCAAGTCTGGGCGCACCCATTCCCACCCACACCCGAGTGTCCCAGCACACACTCCCTTACTGGCACCATTCCTCATGTGAATTCAAGTCCCCTGCAACGGGGCTGAATCCCACTGCACTTGCCCTTAGCAGGACTGAGAGAGCACTCCATTGTCACGATACCATTCTCTGGGCGAGGTCTCAGACCAAAATTACCCCTGCCCTCGCAAATTCCACTCTACCAAATTACAATTTGCCTAAAATCGGTCATAATCTTAAGACTGCTTTGAGTTAATGAATTACATCACAAATACACATTAATGAGTATGATCTTATAGCCAATGGCACAGACATGGTTAGAAGGAGACTGAAGCTGGGAATCAAATATTCAGCAACATGTTACCTTTCAAAAAGACCAGCTGGAAGGAAAGGATGGTGGGGTGGCTTTGTTAGTATGGGATGGAATAAATGATAACAAGAAACAATCTTGGATCAGAAAATGTAGAATCTATGTGTGTACAAGCGAGAAATAACAAGGGGACGGTGACATTGACGGAGTAGTCTATAGGGCCCCTGACAGTTACTGCTCTGTAGAACAGCATAAATCAGGAAATAATGAGGACATACTAAAAAAAGACAGTACATTAATCATGCGTGACTTTACATAGATTGGGGAAAATTAAATTGGCAGAGGTAGCCACAAGGAAGAATTCATAAAATGCAGTGGATTGGTTCTTGAAAGAATACATTGTGGACCCAATCAGGGATAGGCTATTTTAGATCTGGTATTGTAAATGGAGGTAGGTGTTTTTAAAAAAAAAAAGTCTCAGAATAAAAGATCCTCTGGAAGAGAGTGACCATATTACAGTAGAATTTACCATTCAGTTTGTGTGAGAGAAACTTGGGTCAGAGACAACTATGCTAAACTTAATTACATGGCAATGAGGATATAGCTGGCGAGAATGGATTGGGAAAGGATCCCTAAACAAATGGTAGAAGTTTAAAAATGTTCGTGACTCACAACAAAGATACATCTATGTGAGGAAATAGGATTCAGGGAAGGGGATAAAGTGCCGAGAGGTTGAGGACAGTATTAATTTGAAAGAAAAAAAAATGCAATGTGCCAAAGGTTAATGGTAAACCAGAAAATTAGGAAAAGTTTTAAACCACAAAAGATAAACCAATAAAATAAGAAAGGAGGAGAAATAAACTGAGAAAAAGCTAGTAAGTAACATAAAATGATGAAGCAAGAGCTTCATTATTAAATATGTGAAAGAAAGGAGTGAGGAAACAGTGGACATAGGCCCTTCAGAAATTGAGGCTGGGGAGATAACAAATGGGGAGCCAGGAAATGGCAGAAGAGCTTGGCATTTGTCTTCACAGTAAAGATTTTCCGGAGGGTGAGGGAGTTCCAAACTGGGGGACATATGTTTTAACAGGTGAGAGGAGAAAGTTTTAGAAAGGACATGAGGGGAAACTTTCTTTTTAAAAAAAACAGAGTGACTCATGCTGCCAGAGGAAGTGGTAGAGCCGGTACAGTTACAACATTTAAAAGATATTTGGATGACTACATGAAAAAGCAATGTTTGCAGGGATATGGGCCAAATGCAGATAAATGGGACGAGTTTAGTTTGGGGGCATGGTCAGCAAGGACTGGTTGGACCGAAGGGTATGTTTCCAAGCTGTATGACTCTACAACATTACCAGCATGCCAAAAATACTAAACAATCGAGGGGCAAAATGTGGTTAGGAAATGAACATAATGACTATCACTAAAGAAGAGGGTACTCCGGAAACTACAGTAATGGGGCTAAAAGTCAATGCGTACCCTGGAAATGATGAGCTGCATCCTAGGATATTAAAGGAAGTAACTTCAGAGAAAATAGATGCACTGGTATTAATCTTCCTGAAATCCTTAGATTCCGGAAAGTCCCAGAGAAAAGCTGCCAATGAACCACCTTTGAGTAAAAAGGGAGACAAAGAGGAGGTAACTATAAGCCCGTTAGTTTAACATCAGTCTTTGGGAAACTGGTAGATTCTATTATGAACGGTGTAATAGCAGAGCTTTCAGAAATCCATAACATGATCAAGCAAAGCCAATATGGTTTCACCAAGGGGACAAGTTTATTTTAGTTCTTCAAAGAGGTAACAAGTGGTGTAGATAAACGCAAACCAGTGAATGTAACTCTTTATATTTCGTTTCCAAAAGGCACTTGTGAAAGAACAGCACACAAGGCTACTCAATCAGATAAGAGTCCATGGTAACAAGTGCCCTATATTAGCGTGAATGGAGGATCAGCTAACTAACTGAAGACAGAGTTGGGATAAAGGGGCACCTTTAGGCAGGCAGTGAGTAACTAGTCACAGTGCGTCACAGGAACCCCATGATGGGGCCACAATTATTTACATTATCTACGAACGATTTGGCTAACGAAGTGAAATGTAGTATTGCCAAGTGTGCAGTTGACACAAAAATATAGGTGGGAAGGCAAGTGGTGAGAATGACAGCAATGGTCTGTACAGGGATATAGACAGGTTAAGTGAACGGGCAAAAATATGGCAGATGGAATATAACGCGGGAAAATGTGAGCTCCTGCACTTTGGCAGAAGAACAGAGGAGCTGAATATCTTGGAAGGAGGAAAGACAACAGCATAGAATGATTTGAGGCATCCATGTTCAGCAGAAATTCAGGAAGGTAAATGGAACGTTGACCTTTATTTTGAAACTCCGTTCCCTTTGAAATAGAAAGTTCTTGCAACTCTATAAGGTACTAATCGCACCACAACCAGAAATGCAGTGAAGGCACTGGCCAAGTGGAATTATCGCGAGAAATCAGAACTCAATTCAGAAACTCAGCTAGTGCTCTGGGTTTGAATCCTGCCACTGCAGATGGTGGAAAATAAATTCATTTTTTTTTTTACATCTGGAATTCAGAATCTAATGATGGCCATGTAACCATGGTCAGAAAAACCCATCTGGTTCACTAATGACCTTCAGGGAAGGTAATCTGCGATCCTTAGCTTACAAGTGACTCCAGACCCACAGCAATGTGGTTGACTCTCAGTTACCCTCTGAAATGGCCTGGCAAACCACTCAGTTGTATTAATCACTACGATGTCTCAACTAAAAGGACTGAAACCAGATGGACCACCTGGCGTCCACTCAGGCACCAGAAAAAGGAGCAATGGCCGAAACATCCTGTCAACCCTGCAGAGTCCTCCCTAACTAACAGCTGGGGGCTAGTGCTAAAATTGGGAGAGTGGTCTCACAGCTGATCAAGTAACAGCCTGCCATAGAGAGAGACGAAGGGTTTTGGTCCAAAATATTGACTTAATTGCTCCCCAGATGCTGTCTGACCTGCTCTGCTTTTCCAGGCTCACACCTACAGACTCAGATAACAGCCTGACGTAGTCATACACACAAAATCATACCTGATAACGTTCCAGGCGCCATCACCATCCCTGAATATGTCCCGTCCCACCGGCAACACAGACCCAGCAGACGTGGCGGCACAGTCAGAGAGAGTTGCTCTGGGAGTCCTCAACATTGGCTCCAATCTCCCCAAAATCTCATGGCTTCAGCTGAAACACAGGCAGGAAAACCTCCTGCTGATTACCACGTACCGTCCTCCCCTCAGCTGATGAATCAGTGCTCCTCCATGTTGGTTAACATTTGGAGGAAGGACTCACAGTGGAAAGGGTGCAAGGGAGGGGGACGTCAATGATCATCACCAAGACTGGCTCAACAGCAGCATTTCTGCTTCAGCTGGTCAGGTCCTAAACGACGTAGTTGCTAGACTGGGTCTGCAGGAACCAACAAGAGGGTGAAACATTTCTGATCTCATCCTTACCAATTTGCCAGCTGCAGATGCATCTGTTCATGACAGTATCAGTACCAGTGACTAGCGCACAGTCCTTGTGGAGACTAAGTCCTACCTTCACATTGAGAACAACCTCCATCGTGTTGTGTGGCACTAAATGCGACAGACTTTGAACAGATCTATCAACACAAGACTGGGCATCCACGAGGTGCTGTGGGCCGTCAACGGCAGCAGAATTGTACTCCAGCACAATCTGTAACCTCATGGCCCAGCATATCCCCCACTCAACCATTACCATCAAGCCTGGGGATCAACCCTGGTTCAATGAAGAGTGTAGGACGGCATGCCAGGAGCAGCACCAGGCATACCTGAAGGTGAGGTATCAACCTGGTGTTGTTACCAAACAGGATTACTTGTACGCCAAACAGCGAAAGCAGCAGGTGATAGACAGAGCTAAGCGATCCCACAACCAACGGATCAGATCTAAGCTCTGCAGTCCTGCCACATCCAGTCGTGAATGGTGGTGGACAATTAAACAGCTCACTGGAGGAGGAGGCTCCACAAATATCCCCATCCTCAATGATGGAAGAGCCCAGCACATCAGTGCAAAAGATACGGCTGAAGCTTTCACAGCAATCTTCAGCCAGAAGTGCTGAGTGGATGATCCATCTCGGCCTCCTCCAGTGGTCCCCAGCATCACAGCCAATTCGATTCACTCCATGTGATATCAAGAAATGGCTGGAGACACTGGATACCGCAAAGGCTATGGGCCCTGACAACATTCCGGCAATAGTACTGAAGACTTGTGCTGCAGAACTTACCGCTCCCCTGGCCAAGCTGTTCCAGTACAGTTACAAAACTGGTATCTATCCGACAATGTGGAAAATTGCCCAGGTATGTCCTGTACATAAAAAGCAGGACAAATCTAACCCGGCCAATTACCGCCTCATCAGTCTCCTCTCGATCATCAGTAAAGTGATGGAAGGTGTCAGTAACAGTGCTATCACACAGCACCTGCTCAGCAATATCCTGCTCAGTGACGCCCAGTTTGGGTTCCGCTAGGACCACACAGCTCCTGACCTCATTACAGCCTTGGGTCAAACATGGACAAAAGAGCTGAATTCCAGAGCTGAGGCGAGAGTGACAGCCCTTGACATCAATGCTGCATTCAACTGAGTGTGGCATCAAGGAGTCAGAGAATAACTAGAATCAACGGATATTAGTTGGGCAAAGTCTCCACTGGTTGGAGTCACACATGCCACATAGGAAGGTGTTGTTTGAGGGAGGTCAGTCATCTCAGCTCCAGGTCATCTCTGCAGGAGTTCCTCAGGGTAGTGTCCTAGGCCCAACAATCTTCAGCTGCTTCATCAATGGTTTTCCCTCCATCATAAGGTCAGAAGTGAGGATGTTCACTGATGATGGCACAATGTTCAGCACCGTTCACTACACCTTAGATACTGAAGCAGTCCATGTTCAATTGTAACAAGATCTGGACAATATGAAAAGTGGCAAGTAACAACTGCACCACACAAATGCCAGGAATACCATCGTTGAATCCCCCAGGGTCAACATCCTGGGGGTTACCACTGATCAGAAACTCAACCGAGGCTAGGAATACTGCAGCGAGTAACTCACCTCCTGACTCCCCAAAGCCTGTCAAAAGTACAAGGCAGGAATGCGATGGAATACTCCCCATCTGCCTGGAGGGGTGCAGCCCCAACAACACTCAAGAAGCCTGACACCATCCAAGACAAAGCAGCCGCTTGATTGGCACCACATCCACAAGAATTCATTCCCTCCACCATTGACACTCAGTAGCAGCAGTGTGTACCATCCACAAGATGCACTGCAGAAATTCACCAAAGATCTTCAGACAGCACCTTCCAAACCCACAAACACTTCCATCTAGAAGGACAAGGACAGCAGATACGTGGGAACACCACCCCCTGCAAGGTTTCAAACCACTCAGCATCCTGACTTGGAAATATACTGACAATTCCTTCAGTGTCACTGGGTCAAAATCCTGGAATTCCCTCCTTAAGTGCATTGGGGGTCGACCTACAGCACATGGACGGTAGTGGTTCAAGAAGGCTGCTCATTACCACGTTCTCAAGGGCTAACTAGGGACGGGCAATAAATGCTGGGCCCAGCCAGCAATGTCCACATCCCATGAATGAATACAAAACAGTTTTGATCCCCTTATCCAAGGGGAGACATCCTGGAATTGGAGGCAACCCAGAGAAAGTACACAAGGCTGGTTCTGGGTATAGAGGGACCGTGTTTTGAGGCAAGATTAAGTAGGTCAAGTCTGTACTCATTGGAATTTGGAATGTAAGGCAACCTGATTGAAACACATGTAACCTTTTGGGACAAAAACAGAAGCTGCTGGCAAAACTCAGCAGGTCTGGCAGCACCTGTAAGAAGAAAGCAGAATTAATGTCGCTTCCAATGGGTCTTCAGAGTTTCAAGCAGTTTCTGTTTTTGTATCAGATCCCTAGCTTCTGCAGTTCTTTGTTTCATTTTTAAGATTCATAGGGAACTTGACAGGGTGGAAGTAGGAAGTTGGTTTCTCCTTGTGGGAGATCCTAGGGCCAAAGTGTATGATCTCAGAATGAGGGGTTGCACATTTAAGACAGAGCTGAGGAGAACTTTTATTCCCCTCCTCTCAGACCTGCTGATTCTTTACCACAGAGGGCTGTCAAGGCTGGATTGTTAAGTATATTCAAGCCTGAGCTGGACAGGAGACTTTTAATCAGGAAGGGAATCCAGGGTCACAGGGAAAAAGTCAGGAAAGTGGAGCGAAGGATCATCAGATCAGCCATGATCGGACTGAATGGTAGAGCAGGCTTGGCGGACTGAATGGCCTACTTCTGCTCCTACATATTAAGGTGGCCAACTGCAGCAACATCAGCGGACTATGCCTTTCCGAGATTCAGTTCTGCACGGTTGCTCCATCACAGATTCTAGCTTCTCTTGGGCCTAGCGTGTTTGCCCTGTACTCTGGTTTCGCTGCCCTTTTAAGACTGCTACCTTTCAGAGACCCTTGCATCTCCAGCTTGTCCTTACCCCTCACTCTCTGGGGCTCTTGCAAACTCTGCAATATATGTAATTGTTTGGCAGCACAGGGTCAAAAACAGGCTCAAAGGAGACAAGAAGTCAAGGCTTTTTGTTTTGCACTCATCCAGATGAGAACCGATTTCTTGTCCCCCTTTTAGCACTGTTTAAGATTTGTTTAGAGGGATATGGGCCAAACACAGGCACATGGGAATAGAGATAAAACGTTGTGGAGCTGGATGAACACAGCAGGCCAAGCAGCATCAGAGGAGCAGGGAAGTTGACGTTTCGGGTCGAGACCCTTCTTCAGAAAAAAGGAAACCTGGTCGGAATGGAGGAGTTGGGCCGATGGGCTTGTTTCCGTACATATATGCCTCTACAACTCTGGAACTCCAACTGCAATATGAACTGAATACAGCCCTCTGGTAGTGTGTTCCTTTCCTGAGTCTCGAACACGCTGCTCCCACTGTTCATGGGATATCAGAGTCCTATCATTTATTTCCTTAACTTATCCCTTTCTCGTTTTACTGCAAATGGCTCCATCAAATCTCCCCTTAATCTCCTGAGCTCTGAGCAAATCAACCCCAAAAACTCTCCTACTCACCTTAACACCAAAAATCTCCTGGAACCAATCTGGCAAGGACCCCCCAAATCTTTTCTCAATACACAAGCTGCCTGTTGCGTTTTGGCTCGCTTTCAGTTTACTTCTTTGTTACATTTCATATCGAACTTTTCTCTGCCAACCTTGAACTGGCAGCTCGATTTACTGAACCGTGACAGCACTGTGCTTGGGATTGCGTCAACGAGCTTCTGTCTGTCGGCTGACCAGCGACTTCCGAATGGGAAGCAAATTCCAACTGTTTCACAGCAACGGCAACACGGGCTTCCGTCGAAATTTACAAACCCCCAACTCCCAGGAGTCAGCACAGCCCGATTCTGTCCAAGGGGAAGAGACTAGCGTTTACCTAGTGCCTTTCATGAATCCTGGGACCTCCCCAAAGCCCCGTCCAGCCGAATGCGACGCTCCGCGAAACAGAGCCACCCTTGCAGCGTGGAAAATGGGCCAGCCAATGCATGCACAGGAAGATCCCACATACAGCAATTGCATTTACTTTGTTGAAAGAAAAGGGTCAGGGGTATCTGCGTTGTCACCTGTGTCGATTGAGGGGTAAATATTGGACAGGATACCCGTGCTTTTTTTTCCATAGAATCCCTACAGTGTGGAAACAGACCCTTCAGCCCAACAAGTCCACACCAACCCTCAGAGCATCCACCCAGACCCATCCCCCTAATCTACACATCCCTGGACATTACGGGGCAATTTAGCATGGCCAATCCACCCTAAGCTGCACATCTTTGGACTGTGGGAGGAAACCCACGCAGACACGGGGAGAACTTGCAAACTCCACACAGACAGTGGCCCGAGAGTGGAATCAAACCCGGGTCCCTGGTGCTGTGAGGCAGCAATGCTAACCACTGAGCCACCATGTCGCCCCAAAAAGTGTTGGGGGCTACTCTCACTTTTCTCCCCCAAAGTCGTGACCCTGGGACCTTGGACATCCACCCAAGGATTGGAGCATGGCAACCAACTGACACACCTCTGCCAGTACTGCACCCGGAGTAGATTCTGCGTTCTTTTTTGGACTTTAAATTGATGTCGTCTAAGCACTGCAGCACTACCTTACAGCGTTCCGAATCACAGGACTGCCGCCTCGCGGCCGTCATTGGATGAGATTTCGCTGACAATGCCCTCGCACGTTCCAGCACGGCCCAATGCACACAATTGCCACGAGCATTCCAGAATCTCGCCCTGCCGTCAGGTTACATTCATCCAGAGCCAACAGCATCAGCGCGTGGGCAGAGTAAGCCACACTGAGCTGTTGCTATAATCAGAGCTCCCAGGCTGGGTGACAATCTGTCATCGGAATCTGCAGCATCCCACCCTCTCTGCCGCTTGCTGGGTGGCTACCGGTGCCAGGGCCAAAAACAATTCCATACGGGCACCGGCCATTCTCCGCAGGCAGGACTGTTCCACTTTGGAAGGCTTCACACACCACCCTGACCCTCCTTGCCTGCTGTTTGCATTCATCCAGATATTGGCAGCTCTGGCACATTTCCTACACTGCCTAGCTTGGGAGCAATACCAGCCATTGTTTTGCCTACAAATGCTGTCTCAGTGCAAGATGATGACACTCAACACCGATAGGACATTAGGAATCTGGCATTCAAACTCTGTAACTTAATGCCACAGGCAGCCATCCTGCTTGGCACCATAGCTGCACACATTAACATGTGGCATGGTGGCAACTCAATCAATGGGGGAGGTGGTGCATTGGTAATGTCACTCAGCTAGTAATCCAAGGGCAAATATTCTGAGGACGTGGGTTTGAATCCTACCACAGCAGATGGTGTAGTTTTAATTTTTTTTTGCAAAGAAAAGTGTCTGTAATAAAGAGTTGTCCTTATAGCAACTCTTGGTTGTCAGGAGAAACCAGTTCATTAATATTCTTTGAGGGAAGGAAAGAATCACAGAAACCCTACAGTGTGGGAACAGGCCCTTCAGCCCAACAAGTCCACACCGACCCTCAGAGCATCCCATCCAGACCCATCCCGCTATAACCCACCTAATCCATACATTGTTGAACACTACGGGGAATTTAGCACTGCCAATCCACCCTAACCCACACATCTTTGGACTGTGGGAGGAAACCAGATCACCCGGAGGAATCCCACGCAGACACGGGGAGAATGCACAAACTCCACACAGACAGTCGTCCGAGGGTGGAACTGAACCTGGGTCCCTGGGGCTGTGAGGCAGCAGTGCTAACCACTGAGCCACCCTTGCTTGGTCTGGCCTCCATGAGACTCCAGACCCCACAGCAACACAGTTGACTCTTAACTGCCCTCTGGGCAATTAGGGATAGGCAGTAAACATTGGCCTGGCCAGCGACATCCATATCCTGTGAATGAATAAGAATAAGGGAAATGCATCAAATATTGGTCAAGTTGGCAACATCCATCTGACTTGAAGGTGGGTCGTGGGCATCATGCTGACCAACACAAGGAAATCCAGGGTGCCAGGCAACCTCACGTCTGGATGCCCGACTGCCAACCATATCTGAAAATACTCCGCAATTTCAGGATGTGGGGGCTGGTTCATACCTCGATGGTGAGTCAACTGGAGAGTTGGCGGAATGATGCCAAAAGCTGTTGTAAATACCAGGAGGGCAGCTGGACATGAGTTGGAGCAAGTCATTCCAATCCTGCGTTCATCAGCTCTGAGATTACACCTGCAAGGCTGTGATCAAACCAACTGTCTCCAAAAAGGCCTTCGGTGCAATGCTTCTCCGAACACTGACCAACGCAAAGATAATTCCAGGAATTAAACTTCTAAATCGGAATTGCAAAGCTCAGCGTGTTTCTAATTGGATATATGGCTGAGTGTTGCAAAATATTGACAACATTCGTGTGACTGTGGCAGCGAACGCAGGAGGTGGAAAGCGTATTAACTCTAAAAGCAAGAAGTGGTGGAGGGGGGAGAGCAGACATGCATTTATTTAGCACCTTCCACTATCTCAGGACATCTATAAGCACTTTGCAGCCAAAGAAGCACTTTTTGTTTCAAGTGCAGTAACTTGTTACAGAAGACCAATATGTGCACAATAGGATGCCATAAACACCAGGAAGAAGATTACCGGATAATCTAATTGTGCAATGTTCGTTGAGGGTTAAATATTAAGCGGGAAAACAGGGTGGAGGGGGGGGGGAACTCTTTGAAACATAGTCCTGACATCCTATTTGCACTGGAGGGGACGGAAAGGACCTTAACTGAACTTCTCACCACAGACCTGGAGCTCAGGGGTAAAAGATTTCTGTAGAAAGAGGGAACAGATTGAGTAAAAAGGTCCTTAATATTCTTTACCCCATTACAGCAAGTAATAAAAAAATTAAAACTAAAACACCTCAGATTTAACATGACTGGTAGAAGTATTAGAGGGAACATGAGGAAAACCACCGGCACTTTTTAAATGATAACATTCAAGGTTAAATCAGCCAAACTGCCAGACAGTAGGCCGAGTGTGGTTTTGGTGGTACAGACTCAATGGGCTGAAGGGTCTTTTCTGTACCGTATGATTCTATGGCATTGCAGCTCATTTACTCTTAACGACATTGGAATGCTAGTTAAAAATGATCCTTTGGAATCGGATTAAACATTTTTCTGTTTACTATTTTATTTCCAACACGAGGCAGCATGGATACAAAGCTGGCAGAGTGACAGGGAACGGCCAGCAATTGTTTTTCAGACTGAAGGCCAAGGTACACTGCAGCTCCCTAGAGATCAGCACAAGGAGCACTACTTTTCCTGATCCATATTAATGAATTAGACCCGAGCGCACAGGGCACAATTTCAAAATCTGCAGACGACACATGACATGGAAGTATATAGAACAATACGGCACAGGATCAGGCCCTTCGGCCCACTGCGGAGAAGGGCGAGGACCACTTCACGAGGATGGAAACAGATCATGGAATGGATGGACACATGGCAGACAAACTTTCATGCAGATGGTACATTTTGGTTGGAAGAATGAGGAGCAACAATATTAAAAAGGATAAAATTTTAAAAGGGCTACAGGAAACAGGGATACCAGGAATTATATGTTGCGAGTTTGTAAATCATTGACAGGTGTCAGGGCTGATTGAGAATGTAGCTTAAAACTTTTTTTTAAAAAGGTCTAGAGCTTTACAAAAGTGTACAAAAACCCAGAAGGTTACGATGGATCTTGTTCGATCTCAACTGCAATATTATGTTTCCAATTCTAGGCAGTGTGCATTACAAATTAACACTTTTAAAATAAAGAGAATTTAAACCCTTTAAAGAAGGAGCAGAAGAGATTGGGGAGAAGTGCTCCCCCCATGTCTGATGCACTTCAGTTTTGTGGAGAGATTGCAGAAGCTGTTCTGTGCTATTTGCCCCACAGAAGGTCGAGAGGTGATTTAATGGAAGTGGTTTAAATCTTGAGGAGTCCAGACAGACTCACAAAGAAGGAACCGTGACCGTTGCCACGAGGTTTGAGAACCAGAGAATTCTGATCTCAGGTGGCTGGCAAAGGAACTGACAGCAAAATGAGGATCAGCATTTGTTTTTAAATGCTGCACGTAGGCACAACCTGGAATGATTTACTCAAGGGTAGGGCAGGTTGGAGGCAGCGAGAGAGCAACACACTGTGAGAGTGTGTGCAAGAGACCGAGAGAGAGAGAGAGAGAGAGAGAGAGAGAGAGAGAGAGAGAGAGAGAAGAGGAGAAAGAGAAGGACGGAGGTTCAATCTTATTCTTCAAAGACATTTTCAGGGTACTGGGAAAGGGACAATTTCAGTAGCTTTGAGAGAGCCAGGACAGGGGTCACAAGGCTCCCTCTGTGCTGTGACCCAAAGACAGCAGCATGGCCTGTCTAACGCCTGGTACCAGTTATCGTACTTTGCCCAAGATGCTCAACATTAATATTAATGATGATGCAAGCCAGTTTGATTCTACTCGAAAAGACCTCTTTCTGCCTCTCACTTGTACTCAGTATTATTTATAGAACACCAAACTGGGCAGCCGGAGCACTTAGGCAGGACAACCTTTTGTTCTGAGATAACAAGGTGTGGAGCTGGATGAACACAGCAGGCCAAGCAGCATCAGAGGAGCAGGAAGGCTGACGTTTCGGGCCTAGACCCTTCTTCAGAAAACCTACTCCTCTGATGCTGCTTGGCCTGCTGTGTTCATCCAGCTCTACACCTTGTTAGCTCAGAGTCTCCAGCGTCTGCAGTTCCTGCTATCTCTGAAACAGCCTTTTGTTCCTGCTCAGCTGAAACCTCCAAGACCTAAATTTCACCGATAAAAGACACCTCTCCAGAGTGAAGGAGCTCCTATACAAAATACTGGATTAAAATAACTAGCTGTAACTTTTCATTAAAATTGTCCTCGAGAGGTATTGAGAAGGAGTTGATACATAATGGGGACTGTTGACATTAATGACTATGCAATACCTTTTCCAGCTTAAAGAAAGCATTTAAATTATGCCTTTCCCAAAGTCTGCCTGAACGCCTCCTGAAACACAGTCACTGAATGGCATTTGGTAAACGGGGCATCTAGTTTTTACATAGCAAGATCCCACATAAACGGCCAGTTAATCAAATTCATTTGAAATTCTGCTGGGTGTATTCGAACACACACCTAGTCCCATTCCCCCATCACCCCTGAACCCACTGACCTCTGGCCAAGCAAGACCTTCATTTTTAAAATTTGCGGTTCTTGCTTTCAGATCCCTCCAAGGCGTCACCCAGCCTTGTCTCTGACCCCTCTTCCAGCCCCACGTCTCTCCGTCCCTCCATTTCTACTGATTGGGAGCTTTTCATTGCTCCGTTACTGACGGAGGGGCTTTCAGCTGCTTTGGCCCATCGCCCAACTCCTCCCTTCTCCTTTGAAGCTCATTGAAACCTCACTCTCCGTTCCCCAACACAGCATCTCCTCCAGCGGTCTGGGGTCAAAAGATGCTCAATAACGTGCCTGAAATGTGGTTTCTGTTCCTATTAGTCAGACTGACTGAGACACTTTCTGAAAAAGAGTCTTAAATGTCCACCTGAACAGGGAAACTTGGTTTGATCTCATCACTGCAACTGCTGAAAAGCATCATAATAGATTCGGTGCTCAAGGCTTAAAAGATTCTTTTTTCAAAAGTTCATTGAAGGGACGTGGGTGTCACTGGTACCCGCATTTCTTGTTCATGCCCAACTGCTCCTGAACAGAGTGTCTAAACCCACCATTTCTGACCGCAGTTAAAGTCAAGCCCATTGCTATGGATCTGGAGTCACACGTTGGCCCGGCCAGGCAAGGGAGGCAGATTTCCTTCCCCAAAAGGCATTAGAGAACCAGACTGCGTTTGCACAATCAATAAACTGTTATGGTTATTATTAGAGACTAGCTTTATATTCCAGATTTATTTATCAAATTCAAACTCCACAATCTGCCATGGTAGGATTTCAACCCCCGTCCCCACAGCATTTGCCTGGGGCCCTGCGTGACGTTACCACTGTGCCCCCAAATTGGACTGATTCCAATGATAATTTTGTAGGCAGACTTGCTTTCAGTTCATCTACCAGCTGCTAGGGTGGGATTTGAAGCCTTGTCCCCAAGCTATCAGCCTGGGTTTCAAATACTGGCCCAACAGCATTACCACTACATATCTAAGATGGAGTTGAGGGAGGATTTTCTTCTCTCGGAGGGAAGTCAATCCGTGGAAGTCCTTACTACGGAGGGCCGGCTAGGCTGGGTCATTATGTATACACAAGGCTGGGATTGACAGATTTTTAATCAGGAAGGGAATCCGGGGGTTATGGGGGAAAAGGCAGGAAAGAGGAGTTCAGGATTATCATCACCGTCTGTTTGGATGACAGAGCAGAGGAATGGGCTGAACGGCCCTCTTCTCCTGCTACGTCTTAAGGTACCTGAGATTCACTCAATTCTACATCTGTTTGACTCCCAACAATGAATGAGGCGATTCTGTTCTCTCCAGAGAGTGATCCGCAAAGACCCAATATCAGACAAAGGGCCTGTCACCTCCAAGACCAGGAGATATCGTTTGGAGGTGTCAGAAAGCAACCCTCTTCTATGTTCACAACTACGGAGAGCGTGATGTTAAGCATCAGGAAATCCAGGGCACAGCTTGCTACAGACACATGCCTGGCATTGAAGCCATTTATCAAGAGCGATTGTTGAGAAATTGCTGAAGCTACATTAAGAGGGAAGAAAAGGGATTGTTATTATCTGGGAGGCAAAAATCAGATCTGCTTCCTCCTGCTTACCCAACCTCTTCAGCCTGAGCAAGAACTTGTTGCAAGGCAGCACAGTCCCCTTGACAACGCACATGACAACCCGACCTAGATGTCACAGCCAATCCGACACACGTGTCTCATGCTTCCTGTTTCAATATGCATAGCCTTACAGCTACCTACATTCAAAACCATCTGCCATTCCTTAGCCCATCTGCCATACTGATCAAGTAGCAACCTCCTGTGGCTTCAGCCCTCTCCCCATCTCTGAAGATTCTTCTGGCCCCATTACCCACCACCCTCCCATTCTTCCGGTCTCCCAGATTACACACCCACCTAATTTTGTCATGGTCAACAAACCTGGACAGTCATCTCATCTGAGCCTCCGAGTTCTATTCAATTGTGAAGAATTAAGATCATCATCAACTCCACTTGCCTGCCCTGTTCCCCACATCTCTCCAACCCCTTCATGCCCTGAAATATATCAATCTTGCCTTGGTAAAGACAGTCCTCGAAAACAGACCCACTTTTGGAGTGACAACATTTATTTTTAGGCTGTCCAAAATAGATGGGTATTTATTTGTAGACTGTGCCATCCTATTGGAAACTACCCCTGGCACAGCATTTCAGAACCGTCATTGTTTCAGTGAGCTCACCTCTCATTTTCATTAACTCGAGGGAATAACAGCCAAGTCTACACAATCACCTCTGATGGGGCAAACCCCTCATTGTTGGAATCAGCCTCCTGGGCTTGAGGGTTCTCCCTCTAAAAGCAGTAAGCAAGGATAAAGTTGCCATAGCCCCAGAGGATCCATGGGGGCTGGTCTCTCATTAGAGAGAGATGACTGGTGGAGAGTTTAACCCAAGGGTCACGGCCTAGTGGTATTATCGCTGGACTATTAACCCAGAGACCCAGATAGTGTTCTGGGGACCTGGGTTCAAATCCTGCCATGGCAGCTTGTGGAATTTGAATTCAATAAAACATCTGGAATTAAGAATCTAACCACGACCGTGAATCCATTGCTGATTGTCGGGAAAAATCTGGTTCCCTAATGTCCTTCAGGGAAGGAAACTGCCATCCTTACCTGGTCTGGCCTACTTGTGACTCCAGACCAACAGCAATGTGGTTGACTCTTAACAGCCCTCTGGGCAAGTAGGGATGGGCAATAAATGCTGCCTGGCCAGCAATGCCCTCATCCCATGAATGAATAAAGAAAACCCCAGACCAGGGGCATGAGGCTGTGAAGGTGGGACCTTCGACGGTCACCTCAGCCAGTGTAGGAATTCAGCCTGTTGGGATTGGTGCCACTCTGTGTCACACACCAACTGTCCATCCATCCGTCAGAGTTAACCACCAACGTAAGGCCTTCCTAATGCACGTTGATCAAAACTGTACACACTACTTCCACTAAGCTTTATGTAGTGGCAGTAAAATTTTGACTCTTAGATTCTAATCACTTTGCGATAAAGACTAACATATTTACCTTCCTTCGCTGCACCTGTCGTTTCACTTCGTGACTCATAAAGACACCCGGGCCCCTCTGATTATCATTTCCTAGTCTCTCACCTCTGTTCTGCTTTTCTATTTTTACTTCCACACTGAATAACTCCATATTTCATTCAATCTGTATTATTCTTGCCCACTCACTTTCGCTGTCCGTAGCCACCTCTTGCAGCTCGTCTGCATCCTGCTCCCAGATTACACACCCACCTAATTTTTGTCATGGTCAACAAACCTGGACAGTTTACACTCAGTCATCTCATCTGAGCCACTGATCTAGATTATATATAGTGGGCGCTTCTGGTCCCCAATTAGTTTCACAGCTTGCCACTCGGAAAAATGTCTATTCTTCCACATTGTTTTTAGTCCGTTAACAACCTTCAGCCCCTGATAATAAATTGTTCCGTGAGAACAATTAGCAGAAGGCCATTCAGCCCCTCGAGCCTACACTGCCATTCCGTAAGATCATAGAATCCCTACACTATGGAAACAGGCCATTCGGCCCAACAAGTCCACACCACCCCTCCGAAGAACGTTTCACCCAGACCCATTCCCCTACCCCTGTCTTTCCCACATCGAACCCACCTAACTTAATTGGCCCTGGGCACTATGGGCAATTTTGCATAGCCAATCCACCCTAACCTGCACATCTTTGGACTGTGGGGAGGAATCAGAAGCACCCAGAAGATCACAATTCATTTGCCCCAGGCCTCAACTATTCCCTCGTGCCAGCTCCTCACTACTCTCAATTCGATAATTCAAAAAATCTACCTCCCTCTACTTTAAATGCTTTCAATGACACAGCCTCCGCAACTCTCTGGAGGAGAGAATTCCAGACAGTCACTACCCTCTCAGAGAGGAAATTCCTTTGCATCTCAGTTTTAAATGAGTGCCCGCTTATTCTGGAAGCCTGTCCCCTAGTTCCCCCGCATATGAAGACATCTTCTCAACAATGAGCACGTTTCAATAAGATCACCCCTCATTCTCCTAAACTCTCACGACTTAAAAGTCTAACTTGTTTAGCCATTCTCAATAAATCAGCCCCTCCATCCCAGGACTCAGCCTAGTAAATGTCTTTTAGGCAGCTTCCGGATCCTTTCTTAAATACGGAGACCAGAACTGCATGCAACACTTCAGGATGGTCTGACTGACACCCTGTACAGTCATAAGAAGACTTCCCCCTTTTGAAACTGAAAAGCCCTTGTGCCAAAATTCCATTTGCCTACTTATTTACTTGCTGCATCTGCAGACTAACGTTCTGTCTGTTTCATGCACGAGAACATGCAGATCACCTTTTTTGAACCCCTTTCCGTATAAATAACAGCCTGCATTTTGATTCTTCTGACCAAGGCCATGACCACAACCCTCTCCTACATTCTGGGAGGATAGCTGAATTCAGTAAAGGCTGCCGAAAAATATGATCAAAGAATAAAAAACACAACATGAGCATAGATAAAACGTTGTGGAGCTGGATGAACACAGCAGGCCGAGCAGCATCAGAAGAGAGGATTACAACATGAGCGTAATCCAGTGAGAGAATAAAACACAGATTACAAAAGCCTACGTTAGGTTAAAGATGATGATTTGCAAATGTAAATGTGGGTCTTTACAGGGCAGAGACAAGATAATTTATGAGGAGGAGCAAGGAAATGGGCAGAGGGGTTAAACAAATACTATGCATCCTCAACACTGTCCGTGTGGAGTTTGCACATGCTCCCCACATCCGCGTGGGTTTCCTCCAGGTGCTCCGGTTTCCTCCCGCAGTCCAAAGGTGTGCAAGTTAAGGTGGATTGGCCATGCTAAATAGCCCAGCGTCTGGGGATTTGCAGGCTAGGTGGATCAGTCATAGTAAATACAGCGTTACAGGGAGAGGGTCACTGTAAACTCAATGGGCCAAATGGTCTGCTTCTACATTGTAGGGATTGTATGATGAAAGATAAAACAAACTTGAAATATTGGGGTAATCAAGAGTCAAGAATCTTCTTCTGATTTAGGAACCCCAAAATACAATGTGAAATAACATGAAACCTCTTTCCCCTCCTTGCCTCTCACCGTATACGGTATAAAATAAAACTGAAATGAAGTGAAATGCTCCTGAACACGCAAATGAATTGCAAGTATTTTTAATGGTAGATTTTCATTATCTGAAAGAACAGCATATCTTGCTGAAAAGTTGATACGTTGGGCATTTAACAACACCCCTCACAAAAGGTTAGGTCATGCACTAAGAGCCCACAGTAGGATATTGGCAAGGATTATGAATTAGCTTATGGGGAGGAAATCGCAAGTGGGGATGGAGGGTTCTTTTTCAGAATGGTAACCTGTGACCAGTGGGGTTACATAGGGATCAACAGGTGAGACTGCAACTCTTCACAAGGTCAGAAATCACACGACACCAGGTTATAGTCCAACAGGTTTATTTGGAATCACAAGCTTTCAGAGCCTCACTCCTTCTTCGGGTGCTAGTGCCATTAGCACCTGAAGGAGGAGTGAGGCTCTGAAAGCTTGAGATTCCAAATAAACCTGTTGGACTATAACCTAGTGTCAAGTGATTTCTGACCTTGATCCCCCCCCCCCACCGCCGAGTCCAACATCAGCACCTCCACATCATGACTAATGTCTCAGAGGGCAGAAGCGAATGCACTGCAGCCAAATTTGCAGACAACATAAAAATAGCTGGAAAGGCAACTTGCGAGCAGGATACAAGTAGTTTACAGAGAGGTACTAACAAAAACCAAAAGAACTACAGATGCTGTAAGTCAGGAACAAAAACAAAGGTGCTGGAAAAGGTCAGCAGTTCTGCCAGCATCTGTGAAGGAAAAAACAGTTTATGTTTCAGTTCTGAGGAAGGGACACTGGACCCGAAACGTTAACTCTGTTTTTTCCTTCACAGACGCTGCCCGACCTGCCGAGCTTTTCCTGCAATTTTGTTTTTGCGTACAGAGAGATACTGACAGGTTAAGCAAGTGGGGAGGAAGTTGGCAATCCGCACATAAATGTGGGAAAATGTGAAGTTATTCATTTTGGAAGGGACAACAAAAGAGCAGAATACTATTGAAATGAGAGGAAAACTGCAGAAGGCTGCAACACAAAAGGGATTTGGGGTACTTGTGCAAAACATAGAAAGCCAGCAAAAGGTAATCAGGAGCAGTGTCTCAACCCGTTTAGCGTTGGCTTAGAAAACAATCCCTCCGTACCAGGAATCATCCTAGTGAACCTTCTCTGAACAGACTTTAGTAAAGCCCTTGACAAGGTTCTACATGGTAGACTAATCAGCAAGGTTAGATCACAAGGGATTCAGGGTGAACTTGCCAACTGGATACAAAATTGGCTTCCTGGTAAGAAGCAGAGAGCGTTGGTAGAGAGTTGTTTTTCAGACTGGACACCTGTGACCAGAGGTGTTCCACAGTGGTCAGTACTGGGTCCACTTTTGTTTGTCATTTATATAAAGAAACTTGTATGAGAATAAAGGAGATATGGGTATTGACATTGATCTTCCGGACACTGCTAGGTCTTAGAATGGACCCTGGGGACTGGGAAGGAAGCAACTGCGACCCTCTAATTCAGGAAAGGATAGAGAGCAAAAAGAGGCTGAGTTCAGTAGGAGGGGAGTGCGAGAATCTATTACAGCATTGCCAGTTTTACATGTGGGAAATGTTAGCGAATGTCTAGTGATTTATGAAATGAAAATGGTGTTTGTCAAAGTGCTAAGGGGAAACCAATGGATGTGGTGTACCTGGGTTTCCAAACAAAAACAAAAATTGATAAACTAAAACACAAGAACTTATTGCCCAAAATTAGGATTGATGGAATCATAGGTAGTCAGACTTTTGAAATATCAAGGTGAGGGCATTGCAGGCAGTCCAGAGAAGGTTCTAGAGGTTGATCCCAGGCATGGGGGATTTTCTGATTAGAGGCAGTTGAGTGGATTGGGCCTGTAAAGTGACAGAGGGAATTGGCACAGGCACACAGAGGTGCACAGGCACACGAGAGAACAAGCTGGACAAGGTAGAAATAGAGGAGGATGGATGTTCTGAAGGACCCAAAATGTTAACTTTGCTGTCTCCCCACAGATGCTGCCAGACTTGCTGAGTTTCTCCAGCAATTTCTATTTTTTTTCCCCCCTATTTCCGGCATCCACAGTTCTTTGGGGCTTTTTTCGGAAACGGAGGAGTTGCGATAGGATGAAAGCAATGGAGAAAGAATGGGGCTGTCAAGTTTGTGGAAATTAGGGAGGAGGCTGTCCCAGGTTACCTGGGGGACCATACTCGCCACTGGGGGGCAGAACAGTGGAAAACCTTGAAAACAATAGTTTGATGTTGTGTCATGGGATTGTGATCAGAGCCACGTGCAAGACAGATGGAATTTGGACTCCCCAAAGGTAGAGATTGGTTCAACAACAGTGCCACCCATTGTCTCTGCGCCAATGGAGAGCTGCAGGCTTTAACACTGGGAGGTAGGAAAGGTGGGGGGAGAGGGGAACAAGAACAACTTAGATGACCGACATCATGTCAGCTGTTCCCAAAGGAATAATCTGGCACGGAGCAAAAGGCTGAGTGGGAGGGATGCAACTGAAACAAGAAATGAAGAAAATATTTGCTATGTGGGGTGTAGACTCCTGCCCAGAGAAGTGGGGCTGAAGGTGAAGTCTCCTGAAGTGCTCAGCACACACTGAGTGTTAAATTCATTGAGCTGGGTGAGGGAAGAAGGTATGTGACCCGAGGACATAAAGGTCTCAGGCTCCATCTTGCTTCAGAACACATGAATCATGGTATTCTACTGGAAGCATGCCACTCAACAGCTTGATATTAGTCCAAATGAACTCAATGTACATAATAGTTGTGATAAACATCCATATCATTTCTTATGTTACAGGAGATAACATGGAAATCAGGTAAAATGGAGGCAAAAACACACATCTTTTGGGGTCAGAGAAATACAAGTATCTGGAGGGACACTGGCACCTCTAAATCAAAGTCTACATGGCTATTCAATTCTCCTTAAATCCTTCCACAAGACAGCTGAACTTTATGGGTCAGCAAGCTCCACATATTAAAACACCCACTGGATAAAAATATTTCTTCTGATCATCGAATATAACGTAGACATGGCACAAAATTTGAAAGGAGCGAGACTGGGTTATAGCTGGACCAAAGTCAGAAGAAATTCTAAATTTTCACCCATCTTTAACAGAATAAAAATGACAATAAAGATCTACCCCTTCGGGAGCTATGAGTTCCTTACACAAAAGCAAGTCTGTGGGACTCTGTTGTAATGGACTTACATTAGATTTCTTCATGACTACGTTTGCACGTTATTATGATGATGATGATGATGATGGTGGCATCTTTTACATTGAGCCTATCCAACCCCTTTGTTATTTTAAAAAGAATCCTATCAGGTCACCCAGCGGTCCTCCCTTTCTCACAGAAAAAGTTCCAGCCTATTCCATCTTTCCTGATCATTATAACCTCTCAGTTCCGGCACCTCCCCAGTAATAAACACAGCTCTCTCACCCTCCAACCGCCACAACGGTGTTAGGACCATGAGTTGAGAGAAAGCGGAGTTAGATTTCCTACAGTGCAGAAAGAGGCCATTCGGCCCATCAAGCCTGCGCCACCCCTCCGAACAGCATCCCACCCACATTTATCATGACTAATCACCTAGCCTTGATACTCTGGACAATTTCACCGTGGCCAATTCACCTAACCTGCACATTTTTGGACTGTGGGAGGAAACTGGGGCACCCGGAGGAAACCCACGCAGACACGGGGAAAAGACAGTCGCCCAAGGCTGGAATCGAATCTGGGTCCCTAACGCCGCGAGGCACCAGCGCCAACCACCGAGCCACCTAATAACCTCCGAAATCGAAAGCTCACCTAAGGGCAACCAAATAAAAGCCGAAAGAACTGTAGCTGTCGATCAGAAATGCAAATAGAAACTGCTGGAAAAGCTCTGCAGGTCTGGCAGCATCTGTGGAGAGAAGTCAGAGCTAATGCGGCCCGAAATGTTAACACTGATTTCTCTCCACCGATGCTGCCAGACCTGCTGAGCTTTTCCAGCAATTTCTGTTTTTGTTTAAAACAAAGGGGGGACCATCTGGTTCACGCGTGCCCTGTAGGGAAGGAAATCTACTGTTCTTACCTGATCTGGCCTACACACGACTTCAGACCCCCAGCAACCTGGTTGACTCTTAACTGCCCTCTGAAACTGCCCTGAGAGTCCATTAGGGTCAACCGCAAAAAAACACCCACGATCCATCACTAGAACCAATGACGGCATCCACTTCATAAGAGAGGTCTAAGCAAGATGCGAGGTGAATTCAACACGCCGGTCATGCAGTGGTCTGCCCAACAACCACCTCACATACAATAAATAAAAACGAGAAACGGAGGGGGTTTTGGTACCTGTGGCAGTGCAATGCTGAGCTGTCGCTGCAATGACTCTTTCTCATGCCCGAGTTCCCGCAGGCGCAACTGGGCACCGGCCAAGCTCTCCTGCGCCTCGCGCAGGCTCTCCAGTAGCCGTTCTCGCTCGTTCAGCATGTTCACCATGAGCTGCTCGAAGTTGGCGTCATCTGGGCCATACTGAGAGCCCCGTCGGTTGTCCTCGTTAATGGTCGGCATCACTTCGCACATCATCTTGCCCCGGTTAGACCATTGGAAGGCTCGGGAGACACGGTGACAGCCAACAGCGGCACAGGGAGGGGGCGATCAGATCTCGGAGGGGCCAGGGGTGGGGGAAGAGAGACGCAGCAAACCCAGGCCGAGAGACTAAAACAAAACATACATGAAAAAGAAACAAACAATCAGGAAAAAAATATTCATGAGAAGAGACTACAAGCCCAATATTTCCGTGTTGATGCTCAAGGATCAGAAATTCACCATGTTCCGAGGCGAAACAATAAGCACAGGAAAATGGTCTACAATTTCCACGAGTCATATATTTATGCAACTTGAGGATGTCACAGAATTATTAGCTCCTGAACTAGGATGCAGTTCTCTTGCATTGTGACTGGCTGGCAGGATTGCCTCTTTGCATCCCTACAGTGTGCAAACAGGCCATTCGGCCCAACAAATCCATACCGACCCTCCAAAGAGCATCCCACTTACTAACCTATTCTATCCCTGCAACCCTGCATTTCCCATGGATAACGCACCTAACCTACGCATCCCTGGACACTAGATGCAATTTAGCACGGCGAATCCACCCTAACCTGCACATCCCTGGACACTACGGGACAATTTAGCACGGCCAATCCACCTTAAATTAGAAATTAGAATCCCTACAGTGTGGAAACAGGCCCTTCGGCCCAACAAGTCCACACCGACCCTTGGAGCATCCCAGCCAGACCCATCCCCCTATAACTCACACACCCCTGAACACTATGGGCAATTTAGCATGGCCAATCCACCTAGCCTGCACATCTTTGGACTGTGGGAGGAAACCGGAGCATCCAGGGGAAACCCATGCAGACACGGGGAGAATGTGCAAACTCCACACAGACAGTCGCCCGAGGACGGGATCGAACTCTTGCTCTGGTAGACTGCAGTTGGCGAGATTACAGATTGCTCCTGGCTGAACATGGTGATCAGACCTGACCACAGACAACTGCAGAATTCTGGAGTTAAAACACACAGCTGTCTTTGACGGGCCAGTGTGCGGGTGCACGGGTGTAGGAGTGGGAGAGGTTATGTCATCTCTGAGAAAGGGTCACGCGACCCGAAATGTTAACTCTGATCTCTCTCTACAGGCCTGCTGAGTTTTTCCAGCAATTTCTCTTTATGTCACGTCTACCTCCAGTTTCGGAAAGAAAGGTGGTAGGAATGGTTAATACTTTCCCTTTAAAATAAAAATCAAGTTTCTTCACAAATGGGATGGCACAGTGGCTCAGTGGTTAGCGCTGCTGCCTCACAGCACCAGGGACCCAGGTTCAATTCCAGCCTCAGGCAACTGTCTGTGTGGAGTTTGCACGTTCTCCCCATGTCTGCATGGGTTTCCTCCGGGTGCTCCGGTTTCCTCCCACTGTCCAAAGGTGTGCACGTTAGGTGGACCGGCCGTGCTAAATTACCCTTAAATGTTCAGGGACGTACAGATTAGGCACATTAGCGAGGGGAAATGCAGGGGTAGGACAGGGATAGATGAGAGATGCATGGGATGCTCTCTGGAGCTTGGTGTACACTTGTTGGGCTGAGTGGCCTGTTTCCCCACAGTGGGGATTCTGTTCTATTTAAATGCACCTGGAATTCTCTGCCCCATCCAATCCCTTTGCTTCTTTGAAAAAATTGCATTTTGAGATTATGGTGGATAGTGCATAGGAAGAAACTTTGCCCCATGGTGGAGGAACCAATGACCATGGGCACACACTGAAGGTGGTGGGTAGCAGATTTAAATGGGAACGTGAGGAAAAACATTTTCGCTCAGAGGGTGGTGGGAATCTGGAACTCTGCTTACGAGGGTGGTAGATGTGGAAACCCTCAAACAACGAAATAGTATTCAGACATGTACCTGTGAAGGCAAGACATACAAAGTTTTGGGCTAGGTGCTGAAAAATGGGATTAGAATAGTTAGGCGGTTGCTTATGACTGGTGCAGACTTGATGGGCTGAAGGGCCTTTTGCTATCCTGTAGACCTCTATGACTATGATTTAAGAGAGAGAGATAGTAACAACTGCCGACGCTGGAGTTAGAGATAACACGGTGTGGAGCTTGGAGGAACACTGCACGCCAGGCAGCATCAGAGCAGCAGGAAAGCTGACGTTTCGGGTCGGGACCCTGATTTAAGTCCTACATTTAACAGCATGACGAGCAGCGTTGCCCCTACAGCTGTGCTTCCCTGAAGTTTAGCACACGCTAACAGGTGCCTCAATGCATTGATTTCTGGGTTCCGAGGCCAAAGCCATATAGGTGAGAGAAAAGGGCATATTGGTGGGCAGACTTAACAGCCTGGAACTTCACACCAAGCCACATAAGGGGTCATCATGACCAATGGCCAAATGCTTGACCAAAGATTCAAGCTTTTCTTCCTCTTTTTTCTTTCATGGGACACTGGCAAGGTCCTCAAACAGTCAACTGCGTTGCTGTGGGGCCAGCGTCACACTTAGGCCACTTTTCCTTTAAACCCATCTGGTTCATGCAACACACGATGATGTGCGCCAACACAATGTGCTGACTAGTTACAAAATGATTTTACACTCCACCAGCTGTCACGGTGGGATTTCAACCAGTAGCTTTGGAGCATCCCGTGGTGACAGGGGAGAGCTCGACAATGGGGTGTGGACAAGGGATTCCCGAGAGGGAATTAGGGATCAGCAACAAACGTTGACTTTGCCAGCTACCCTCATATTCTGTAAATGGCTGAACCAAAAAAAACCAAAAACTTCCCAGAGGTTGTGGCCCAAGCAGCTGAAGACAATGGAAGGTTAAATGTTAGTGAGGTTATAAGGACCGAAGTGATCCCCTAAATAGTTTCCATCACTTTCCTAGACAGATCTAGCAATCCTACGACAGAGGTCACTTAAATGGTTGTGTTTCTACCAGATGGTATCCATGTGCTACAGTAGTGAGGCAGCTCCTGTTCCCGCACCCGTCAGAAAAAAAACAAGATTAGGGCGTGGGCAATACTTCCAATGGCCAGAAGACAAGACCATAATGACGTAGGAGCAGAAGCAGGCCATTCAGCCCATTGTCCTGCTCCACCATTCAAAGAGATCATGGCTAATCCGATAATTCCCTACTCCACTTTCCTGCTTTTTCCTATAACCCTTGATTCCCTTACCGATTAAAAAAATCAGTCTATCTCAATACAGATTTGATAGAAATACAGCTCTCATTATATATTTGGATATACTTAGCGGCCCAGTCTCGACAGCCCTCTCCAGGAATGAATTCCACAGATTCACCAATATCTGAGAGAAGAAATTCCTCCTCATCTCTGTTTTCAATGGGTGGCCCTTTACTCTGCCAATCACAGCCTTGAGTCACCCACACACCACCTCATTTTATCATTTGATTTACATGGTGTCCTCCAGGCTGTAGATGAAACAGGCAACAAAGTGTACAACTAAAGGATAGACAGAGAGAGAAGAGAGAAAGAGAGAGAAAAAAAAGAGACGAGAGAGAAAAAAAGAGAGAGACAGAAAAGACAGAGTTTTGTTTTATAAATGTGCTCATGGGATGTGGGCACAACTGGCATTTATTAGCCTTCCTTAATTGCCCCTGAACTGAATGGTTTTCTAGGCTATTTCAGAGGGCACTTAAGAGTCAAACACATTGCTATGGGTCTGGAGTCACATGTAGGCCAGTCCAATAGGGACGACAGTGTTCCTACCTGACTAGGCATTAGTGAATTCAGGTGGATTTTTACAACAATCAGGTCGTCATTAGGCCTGCTTTGGATTCTGGATTGTTACTGAATTCAAATTTCACCATCTGCCAAGATGGGATTTGAAACTACATCCCCAACACATCAGCCAGGGACTCTTGGTTCCTACTCCAGTGACATGGTCATTATGCTGTCACCTCTTACAAATGCACTGTCAGAGGAGCTATACTTAGGGCAGCTCTCGAGTGAACACGGTAGATCCCATGGCACTATTTCAACAAGGAGCAGGAAGATTCTTCCCAAGCCATTGTTTATTCCTGAGTTATTGCCTTCCTGGTCATTATCCCTCAAGTTAACACCTTAAAAACACAGATTATCTAGTCATTATCACATTCCTGTTTGTGCGAGTTTGCTATAATTAAAATGGCAGCCAAAGAATTTTAGGACATATTTCCTTTTTTTTAAGAAAACAAACATTCACTGACATCCTTGCCAGAGCTGGCCAACATTTAATTTCCAACCTGTCATTAGTCAATTTAGTCAGGGCACAGATGAAGGAGGAGACACCCCTAAATATAACATCAGGTCAATCTGTTGTTAACTCTCCATAACTCTGCACCAAGCAGTACAAAACAAGGTCTGTGTTTGGGACCCTCTTGGATTATGCACACACCTCAAACGCTCAATCCTGCCTGCATTGACATAATATGGAACATGACTAAAGACACTGTCACTGGCTGATGATATGGGGACTAGGTTTTTGAGCAGAGCAGAACTTCCATTTTGTTAAAAAGCATGCAGCGACTGGCACGTGGAACTCACTACCTACGAGGGTATTAAAAAAGTGAAGGTGATCAATTATTTCAAAGCGGGACTTAAGGGAATAGAGACAGATGTATTCCTTTAATGCCCAGAGGGCAGTTAGGAGCCAACCACATCGTTGTGGGTCTGGAGACATGTGTAGGCCAGACCAGGTAAAGATGGCAGATTTCCCTCCCTCAAAAGGATATCAGTGAACCAGATGGGTTTTAATGATAATTGATTAGTGGTTTCATGGTCATCACTAGATCAGGCTTTTTTTGGGGAACTTAAATCTCATCATCTGCAATGGGAGTCTGGGTTTCTGGCTTCGTAACCCAGTGACACCACACCCCTCCTCCAAAGCTCACAAATGGCAGACTCTGATATTGGTAGAAATTTCAGTCGTGCGATGCAAAGCAGACAGAGATTCTACCATCACAACACACTGCTACCTGCAAATATAGAAGTGAGGTGTGACAGTGAGCCAGGCTTCCAGAGTGAACTGCACCACCCCACCTGCCCTTGTCCTGCGTACCTTGCCAACTCACTTAGATGTTTACATTCCTCAATGGGCGCGTGGTGATGAAGGAGCAGCGCCCCAAAAGCTGGGTGATTTCAAACAAACCTGGTGGACTATAACCTGGTGTCGTGTGACTTCTGACCAATAAGATTGCGAATGACCCACTTGTAATCTCGATGCTACGTTCCCAATATAAAATTTATGATCTTCTTAAAAAGATCAAACTCTTTTCACAACACTATGACCCTGACCACCTCTCACCTGCACATTTTACTTCAGGGATCTCAGACAGGAGGGATATTTAGGAGGAAAAATAAAAACCATGGAGTGGGCCAATATTGACCCAGATATCCATGGCCCTGTGAACCATAGCAACAGGCAGTTTGTCGTGAGCTCACTGTTGCCCCTCAGGGCTGAGCTCCCAGTCAGTCTGTAGAAAAGGCAGTGTTTGAGAGTCATTTTCCTCACGTGTGCACATTTGTCACGTCTTCTTACATTCAGTTGGGCGAAGGGTAATTGGACCCAAAGTGGCAGGTGATGACTGGACAATTAACAAGCAAATGCCAGCAAGCAATGCAGTTCTGTCAGTCGTGGCTTAGTGGGTAGCAGACTCGCCTCAGGGTCACAAGGTTGTGAGTTCAAGACCCACACCCGCATATCACACAGGTAAAAATCAAGGCATATACTGAGGGAGGGCCGGACTGCTACAGGCCCTACTTTTCAGGGTCAGGCTTTAAAAACAAGCCCCCCACCCCCGAGGAGGATAAAGTCCCGTGGTCAGTATTTCAAACAACAGCACCTAATACCCTGGCCAATATTTGCGCCTTAATTCACATCAAAAAACTGGCAGGGATTGTGATCACATTGCCATTTGTGGGAACTTGCTGTGCACAATTTAGCTGTTTGTTTCTGATATTAACACAGCAAATGCCTCCCAATAGGTACCCAATTCACTGTAAAGTGCTACGAGCTGTCTGGTGGCTGCAAAAGGCACTACACAAATGCAAGTTTTTTTTGCACAAAACAGAAATGGAGTGGCACGACGGTTAGCACTGCTGCCTCACTGCACCAGGGACCCAGGTTCAGTTCCACCCTCGGGCGACTGTCTGTGTGGAGTTTGCGCATTCTCCCCGTGTCTGCGTGGGATTCCTCCGGGTGCTCGGGTTTCCTCCCACAGTCCAAAGATGTGCAGGTTAGGGTGGATTGGCCATGGCAGATGCGGGGTTACAGGGAGAGGAATGGGGGTGTGGGATGCTCTAATGGAGGGTCGTTGCAGACTCGATGGGCCGAATGGCCTGTATCTGCACTGTACGGATTGTAAGGTTCTATAAATAGGATGGAACAGGTGGGAGTGGAGTGAAACAGAACAATTAGATCCTGGCAACCGCAGACAGATCTCTTCCTCCAGCGACACAGCCTGCAGATTGCACAAACTACTGTTCTCCCAATCCTTATTGGAAACTAAAGGTTTTGATGATGCTGTGTACCTGACTGGTGTGCTGTACCTGCCCTGGGAGCGTTTAGTGGGGACAGTGTCAGAGGAGGCTTCACTTTCAGTCTAAGGGGGTTGGAGGGAGCTCAGTTCTCTAGCCCTGTGCCAGAACTGATCTACAAAACCTAGATGCAAATGAGGATTGTTGTAAAAACGCTAGAGGTTTTCCACTGGTGCGACCTGGCATCTTCGACCCCAATAACAATCGATATCTACCACTGAACACAACTAAAACAATGGACAAACTTAAGAATAATGAAGGTCTGCCAAGGTAGCTCGCCAGCACCTTTGCTGTGTGAATGAGGGATGGGCAATAAATGTTGACGAAGCGAGCAACACCCACACTCTGAACAAATAAACTGAAGAAAAGAAGATAAATCAGAGAGGTATCTGATGTATAGAGTGACATTAAGTGATCCTTGGTTCAGAGAATGCTGTGGTGGGGGGGGGGGGGGGCGTGGGAGGGGAAAGGACAGGAAGAAGTGCGGATGTAAGAAAAATCTGCTTGGTGTGATGGTGCGACAAACAGAAAGAGAGAGACACACAGCTCAAGGATGCTCAGGATGTTTTATCAGAGTGAACATTTGTATTATCACTGGACTATTAATCCAGAGATGCAGATAATGTTCTGGAGACCTGGGTTCGAATCCCGCCACGGCAGATGGTGGAATTTGAATTCAATAAATATCTGGAATTAAGAATCTAATGATTTCCAACAACTGTTGAGGGGAAAACCCATCTGGTTCACTTAATGTCCCTTTAGGGAAGGAAACTGCCATCCTTACCTGGTCTGGCCTACATGTAACTCCAGACCCACTGCAATGCGGTTGACTCTTAACTGCTCTCTGGGCAATTAGGGATGGGGCAATAAATGCTGCCTGGCCAGTGACACCCTCATTCCATGACTGAAGGAAGGAAAATAAAAGTAGCATCATCAGAAGTCTTTGCTCAGCTCGCTACCCGGAGGTCGAATTACTATTTCACAAGAGACAGGGTTGAACTGTCCACATTTCAAATCCTCCCCTGTGCAGCCAGCTATTTTCTGCAGGCCAACAATGCTTTCCCTTCATTGGTGGAGGAGAAAGGGAGAGCACACAGGTACCCACTCTCCCCCTCCACGAAGACTGAGTATCTGAGACCAGGAACACACTGTGCAGGTCATCTCAACAACAAATACCAAGTTTGAAAAGACAAAACCTCTAACTGTGTCACTCGGTGTTCTCTCACAGTTCACTGAGGATAATTATATTAATTATCACAACCTATGCTACACAACTACTTGGGCCATTTTCCTTCAGACAGCCAGTCCATCTGCCCAACTGCAAAATCACTCAATAGACTGCACTCCAACATCATGTTCTCGTTCAGATTCTGGTCCTTAACTTAACCTCCCTTTGCTTCATGATGATGGCAAACGATTGAACTATCCTGGCCCAGCATTCCCCGCAAGCCTCAGTCTCATTACATCACCAAACATCTTAGATTTAAAATCAACCTCTTCGACCACGTATTCAACAAATCTGCCTGCAGTGAGGAAACTGGTAATTTATAGAGTACTTTTCATGACCTTGGTATGTTTCGAACCACTTTACATCCAATTAAACAACTCTGAAGTGCTGGAGTAGGAGATTGGCCAGGATCCTCCACGTTAAAGAAACTATATAAATGCAAACAGTTGCTGGGTTCAATGGGGAATAAAGTAAATATATCTTGAGAGTCATCCCTGGCTCAGTTGGTTACACTTTCACTTCACAACTTCCAAGGTTCTGGATTCAAGACCAACTCCAGAAAAACTTTTCCACGTGGAGGGCGGCGAGGTTAGTTGAGGTTGGAAACCTTAACCTTCAAAAAAAGGTACTTGGATAAGCACTCCAAATGTCATAACATTCAAAGACCTAGTACTGGATTTAGTGTAGCTTTGGAAGTACATACTTGATGGGCCGAAGGGCCTCTTCCGTACTGTACAGGATTTTAGAATCATAGAATCACTAGTGTGGAAACAGGCAATTCGGCCCATCAAGTCCGAACACCAACCCTCCCATCCTACCCCTGTCACCCTGTATCCTAGGCCCATCCCCCTATAACCCACCTGACCTACACATGACTGAAAATATGGGGTAATTTAGCAAGGCCAATTCACCTAGCCTGCACATCTTTGGATTGAGAGAGGAAACCCAATGCACCCTGAGGAAACCCACACAGACACAGGGAGAATGTGCAAACTCCACACAGAGAGCTGCCTGAGAGCAGTATTGAACCCAGGTCCCTAGTGCTGTGAGGCAGCAATGCTAACCACTGAGCCACCGTGGCTGACAGTGTAATGCTGCTCTGGAGATGATGTAGAGGATCCCCGATTTATGAATGCAATCTTACACAGAGGCAATACAGTGTGGAGCTGGAGGAACACATCAGGCCAGGCAGCATCTGAGAAGCAGTGAAGTTGACGTTTCAGGTCGGGACCCAAGAAAGGGTGTAATTTTAAAGATGTGATATATGTTCATTTCCTGTATTTAGGAGGACTGCTTTACATTGTCCTGCATTGTGTTCTGACATGCAAACCGATTTGCAAATGGCCCAGCTTTAATTGTTAAACCAAGGTGATGTCGCATGGATATAAAAGACCAAAACGGCTGTATTACCGAAGAAGAATAAATTATCTCTGGTGTCCTGAGCAATGTTTATCCCTCAAGTCAACACCACAGCAACGGATTATCTCGCCATTACCACACTGTTGTTTGTGGGAGCTTGCTGTGCGCAAACTGGCTGCCACACTTCCTACGTAACAGCAGCAGTTATGCTGCAGTGACTGTTAACAGACTTTGGGGAAAAAAGTGCAACACATATGCAAATCCCTCCTAGGCTGACTATCGCACTTTCTCCATTGCATTTCCAAATACCATCCGGCCCCATTCTTTTGCGGCCAATGACCACAGGAGGAGCATTTCCATCCAAATTGGCTCTCTCGAACATTGAACGTTAATGCAGGTTGCCCCCAGGACAACGTGCCAGTAATGAATTGTTGACAGCCCTTTTTAATCCCTGAAACAACTTGTTTTTACAGAATCCAGGAGTGTCCTAGCTTCTTGCAAGCATACATGGTGAGTACACCGAACAATTGTCGGTCAACAGCACACTGAACAAACTGCCCATTGTTTGCCTGGATTACATGTCAGTGGTTGGCTTAATAGCACTGAAACTCACTCAGCGTGCGCTCTGTTCTTGGATACAGCTGAGAACACAATCTTGTCCAGCCCAAGGTGGCAAGCAAACAACAATATGCCACCCTTACATCTTTAGCCTCTGATAGGACCCCCTTGTCTTCGACTTCAGTCATTTACCGAGAAAGGGAGAGAGAGACACACACACACACACACACACAAGTTCACTGCCACAAGAGGATTAAAAAAAATGCTGACTACTACATTTATTTATTCAAAAATTAATGAATTAATCATTAAATGGGCCAAAAGAATGGAAAGCTATTAGCTACAACGCTGAAGTACTCAGACTCGGAAGGTGCAAGTTCACGTCTGAGACATTCCCATTAGGACATCCCCTGCAAGGGCAGCTACACAATACCATTGAGGGGGAAAGAAGGCAAATAAGTGATCAATGAGCAATCTCCCCATTCAGCAGTCATACAGTCACAGAACAGCACAGCACAGAAACAGACGCTTCAAACTCATCCATGCCGACCAGATATCCTAAATTAATCCAGTCCCATTTGCCAGCATTGGCCCATATCCCTCTAAACCCTTACTCTTCACATACCCATCCAGATGCCTTTTAAATGTTGTAATTGTGCCAGCCTCCACCATTTCCTCTGGCAGCTCATTCCACACCTATACCATCCTATTTGTGAAAAATATGCACCTTCGGTCCCTTTTAAATCTTTGCCCTCTCACTCTAACTCTATACCCTCTAGTTTTGGACTCCCCTGCCCTGGGAAATGGACCTTGGCTATTCACTCTATCCATGCCCCTCATGATTTTATTAACTTCTATAAGGTCATCCCTCAGCCTCCGACATTCCAGGGAGGATAGACCCAACCTATCCAGCCTCTCCCTACAGCTCAAACCCTCCAACCCTGGCAACATCCTTGTAATTTTTTTTCTGAACCCTTTCAAGTATCATCACAACATTCTTCCTGTAGCAGGGAGTCCAGAATTGAAAGCTGTATTCCAAGAGTAGTCTAATTAGTGTCCTGTACAGCCTTAACATGACCTCCCAAATCTTATACTCAATGCCAATGCCAACACCATCAAAAACGGAAGTTGCTGGAAAAGCTCAGCAGGTCTGGCAGCATCTGTGAAGAAAAAAACCAAGAGTTAACATTTCAGGTCCGGAGACCCTTCCTCAGCCACCGGGCCCGAAACATTAACTCTGATGTTTTCTTCACAGATGCTGCCAGACCTGCTGAGCTTTTCCAGCAACTTCTGTTTTTGTTCTTGATGTACAGCATCCGCAGTTCTTTCTGTTCTTATATTCAATGCACTGACCAATAAAGGGAAAGCGTACCAAAACGCCTTCTTCACCAGTCTGTCTACCTGCAACTCCACTTTCAAGGAACTATGAACCTGCTCCCCAAGGTCTCAACGTTCAGTCACACTCCCTCAAGTTTCACTGATTGCAGGAGGGCTGATGCTAACATCCATCAGGAACCTTCAAGCTGGACAACACCACATTTCCAGCGAAGGATGCTACGCAACGATGACACAATTTACAGCACAGAAACAGGCCATTTGGCCAGACTCGTTCATGCTCTGGGAAAAAAAAAGCCTCACCCCACTGCGTTTGGTCCAACTCCATCAGGACCCTGGGAAAAGATGTCCCTCTTTCAAACAAAAATTCAAATCTTAAATCTTTTCGCTAGACTCAAAATTCAATTACTCCATTTTCCAGTGTCTATTTTTTTGAAAAAATGACAGGTCAAGCTGCTTCTATTCACAGGAATGCAAATTTGAGTGGCACTGTCAGAAGTCAGATACACTAATGCAAATACACATGGCCCCATTCTGCACTGACTCCACTACAGAGGGGTGGGGGCTACATAAGTGGTTCTTCTCCAGTAGTGCGGGAGGAAAAGTAAACTGTGCATTGTCAACCAAGTCACCTTTTAAATCATATCCACAGGACTCTGAATTGTTTCTCAAAGGCATCCATCATTATGGCCTGCAGACCAACACATTGCAATTATCTTCCGAGTTAATCACTGCAGAGACGCCGTTCAAATACCATTGGGGCACAATATAGTTATGATAAACCTAGCGCATTGAAGGGAACCATGTGTAGTCACTGGTAATGAATTGCTCGCTACAAATTGCGATTAGCACCAATAATCATTGATAGAGGCTAGCTTCAGGTGAATTTAAATCCGTGCATTCTGAAAGTAGCGACGATTTTATTAGTTTTTAAAGAAAAAGTATGCTTGTATACGTACAAGTACTGCATCCTTTCTTTTAAAAAAAAAGGCACAGTCGAATCCTGATCAGCCAGTAATGGAAGTCAATGATATATGGATTTAAATCTCTGACAGGCGGTGTTAGCAATCAAGGCAGTGCAGCAGATGCAGGTATTTAAAAACCATCACGTTTTAAATGCAGAATTTACATCTTTATATAAAATGCCCTCCTCTTTTTTCCCTTACCTAATCACTGAAATGGTGCATTTTATTCTGGACTAGATTTGTTTTTGGTGCACGGACTACAGGAACCTAAAATCCAGTGGATCTTGACATGACAAGAGATCCGGTTGAAAATCTAAGAGGGTGGGAAATCATTGATCATCTGCGCCCTACATACATTCTGGCTATTTCTAAACTTAAACTATTTGTATTTGCAAAAGATACACGCATAACTGTACAGATTGTATCTGCCTCTTTACACAGACGAGTTATCAAACACAAAGTGCATTTTAGAGACAGGATTTGCTCTCTCTCTCTCACCCTCCCCTTGCCAAAAAAAAACAGGCAATTAAAATCTCCATCCCCACAAATCACTTGACGTACCCTTCATCCTAAATCAGAGTCGTGAATATCTCTCTCTCTCTCTCTCAGCAGGAAGGTAGGGGAATGGGGGGGGAGGGAGGGTGGGGAGTAGGACTGCAATTTTTAAAGAAAATCAAAACACGCACATACACACATGCACCCACGAAACAGACCGACCCTCAACCTTTCAGCAAGTGCTCCCACACTCCTGCATGTTGTAATTGAAGAGGGAAAAAAATTGCAAGAAAAAATCGTGATGTGGGGGACAATGCTGTAGAAATCTCACTTGAAAGCACCTCCAACTCCCTCCCCAAACATCAACAATCCTTAAAATAAAAACGTGCTACGAGAATGCACCCATTTATCAGTCCATAATCTCAAATGGCATGCATTATATACTCACATCTGCAAGCCAGGATTCCAGCTCTTGCCCTCTCCTGCTTCCAGCTTTCACTCTCTCCCTTCTTTCTTCTTCCCCTTCCTTTTACCCCTGCATCTCTTCTCCTTGCAATCTGCAAAAGGGGAGATAGTGTTGGGGGGGGGGGAAGAATTTCAGGCTAATGCAATTAAATCCCCCCTTCCCCCACCATGTAAAAATAGAAATTAGAGAGGTTCTCTCACTCATCCACTACTTCCCATTGAAAAAAAGGGAGATAAGGTTCCCAGAATCCGTCCCTGCAATGCCCGCCTACCTTTAACTCGCAACTTGGAGCTCAGTCTCATCAGCTGCAGGAGCGCCCCGGGCTGTCAATCATCCTGAGTGACAGCCGCGGTGGCCAATCGGAAGGGGGCGTGGCGCGGGAGGCATGCGGCCAATAGGGCGGCGGCTGGAGGGCGGGTCCCTGCCGGGGGGATGATGTCATGTTTAAACCTCGCTGGGCTGGGCCAGGTGCGGTAAACCTGAGCTTTCTCTCCCCCCCCCCGCCATTCCCCGCAAAATGCAAAGGTGCTGCAAGGTCTGGCTGGACGCAAGCTGTTCCCAGTCCATCCGTTTTGGAGGATAGGATGGGAATGAATGCTGCACACTCAGCCTTTTCCTTTGCATTGCAGTCGTCAGCCTGCGTACCCCCCTCCCTTTTTCCAAAATCGCAAGAAAAGTGTTTTTGGTGCAGATGGAGACCGTTCGGCCCATTGTGTCTGCAACTCAGCCAGAGGATGCCCAGTTTTAAAAGGTCCAGGTTCCTGCAAGCTTTCCCCTTCATTAGGAAACTTAGGATGGGAATGCATGCTGAGAAATAAGGTTTTTGCATTGCAGTCATCCGCCTACATTGAGTCATTATTCGTTAACATCCCCAGTGTGGAAATAGGGCATTCGGCCCCAACAATTCCACACCAACCCTCTGACGAACATCCCCACCCAGACCCATTATCCTACCCAATCCCATCCTGCATTTCCCATGGCTAATGCACCTAACCTGCACGTCCCTGGACACTATGGGCAATTTAGTGCAGCCAATCCATCTAAATTGCACATCTTTGGACTGTGGGAGGAAACCACAGCACCCAGCGGAAACCCACACAGACGTGGAGGAGAATGTGCAAACTCCACACAGTCGCCTGAGGGTTGAATCGCACCACCCATGTCCCTGGTGCAGTGAGCCAGCAGTGCCAACCACTGAGACACCATGCCGCCCTTAAACTATGCTGCATTTTCCCCTTCCAAAATTACCGAATTGTTTTGGTGCAGATGGAGACTGTTCGGCCCATCATGTCTACAATGCTTTAAAAGGTCCACGTTCCTCCAAGCTGTCCCAAATCAATCTCCCCTTCATTATGGAGCTTAGGATGGGAATACAGAAATAAGCCTTTTGCAGGCTGTTGTCAGCCTGTATTCTCCCCTTCAAAAATTACAGAAGTATTTTGGTGCACATGGCGGCCATCCAACCCTTGTATCTGCATCTAGGCAAACAAAAATGCCCAGATTTAAGAGGTCCACTTTCCAGCAACCTGTCCCAAATCAATCATTCTGGGTTTTTTGCAAGATAAGAACATAAGAACGAGGAGCAGGAGTAGGCCATCTGGCCCCTCGAGCCTGCCCCGCCATTTAATAAGATCATGGCTGATCTTTGAGACTCGGCTCCACTTACCCGCCCACTCACCATAACCCTTAATTCCTTTACTGTTCAAAAATTTATCTAGCCTTGCCTTAAACACATTCAGTGAGGTAGCTTCAACCACTTCACTGGGCAGGGAACTCCACAGATTCACAACCCGTTGGGTGAAGAAGTTCCTCCTGACCTCAGTCCTACATCTGCTACCTTTTATTTTGAGGCGATGCCTTCTAGTCCTAGTTTCACCTGCTGGCAGAAACAACCTCCCTGCCTCCACCTTGTCTATTCCCTTCATAATCTTATATGTTTCTATAAGATCTCCCCTCATTCTTCTGAATTCCAATGTGTATAATCCCAGCCTACTCAGTCTCTCCTCATAATCCAATCCTCTCAACTCTGGAATCAACCGAGTGAATCTCCTCTGCACCCCCTCCAATGCTAGTATATCTCTTCTCAAGTAAGGAGGCCAAAACTGCACACAGTACTCCAGGTGTGGCCTCACCAGGACCCTATACAGCTGCAGCATAGCCTCCCTGTTTTTAAACTCCATCCCTCAAGCAATGGCAGACAAAATTCCATTTGCCTTTTTAATCACCTGCTGCACCTGCAATCCCACTTTCAGCAATTCATGCACAAGGACACCCAAGACCCTCTGCACAGCAGCGTGCTGCAATTTTTTACCATTTAAAACATGGTCCATTTTGCTGTTATTCCTACCAAAATGGATGAGTGGGATAGGCTGGTAATACATGCTAAGCAAGAAGCCTTTGATCACATGCAGTCATCAGCCTGCATTTATAGAAACTAGGAGCAGCAGTAAGCAACTGAGTCCCTTGAGCCTGCTCCACCATATAATATGAAAATTACAGAAGTGTTTAGTGCAGAAGAAGGCTATTCAGCCCACTCTGTCTGCACCAGAGCCAAAAAGTGCCTGAGTTTAAAAGGTTCAGTTTCCTCTGAGCTGTCTCAAATTCTGTTTTGAAAGATAGGATGGGAATGCACGCAGCAAAATAAGCCTTTTGCGCGCTGTCATCATGTCATCAGCCTGTGTTCTCCAAAATCACAGAAGTGTTTTGGTGCAGGACACAAGAACATAACAACCAGGAATAGAAGTAGGCCATTCAGCCCTCGAGCCTGCTCCCCCATTCAATGAAATCAGGACCGATTTCATCTCGGCCTCAACTCCACTTTTCTGCCCATTCTCCGTGATCCTTCAATCTTTAAAAATCTGTTGATTTCCTCCTTAAATTTACTCAATGTCCTGGCATCCACCACACTCTGGGACAGTGAATTCCACAGATTTGTGACCTTTTGAAAGAAGTAACTCCTCTGCATCTCTGTTTTAAATATGCCACCCATTATCTTAAAGCCATGGTCTCTTGTTCCAGATTGCCCCAAATGAGGAAATATCCTCTCTATGTCTGCTTTGTCAATCCCCTTTGGTGTCTCATACACCTCAATTAGATCTCCTCTCATTCTCCTAATTCCAGTGAGTATAGGCCTAAACTGTTTAACCTGTCTTCATAAAGCAAACCCCTTACCTCTGGAATCTAGTAAACCTCCTCTGAATGGCCCTCCGTGTACCTACATTTCTCCTCAGCTAAGAGGCCATTCAGCCTTCCCGCAAGGTGTCCCAAACTGATCTCCCCCCTTTCTTTTTTGGAAGATAGGATGGGATTGCGCATTCAGAAATAAGCGCACAGTCATTAGCCTGCATTCTCCCTTCAAAATCACATAAGTGTTGTGGGGCCAAAGGAGGCCATTCAGCACTTTAGATTCGTACAGCTCTACATTGGCCCACTGCATCCTGATTGGTCAGAAACAACCACCTAACTATTCTAATCCCACTTCCCAGCCTTTGCCCCATAGCCTTGTATGCATTGGCATCACCAGGCATGTTTGGTCAGTGAAGGTTTCATCAATATTAACATGTGCCATAACACTAAAGGCTTCCAGTCTTCCAAACGGTAGCGTGCCTGCCTGTCTGCTTTACTGGTTTTCCCAGACTGAGCCAATCATTTGCAGCATCTTTTAGTTTATTTCGGCGAGAGTAGAGTTTTCTTTTTGAGTGTATTGTACCTCACTCGATGATTGTTAGGGTTACAGAGGTTCTCAGTAGCATCGATTTAATTTAGAAGGGCCAGCCTATGACACACAATGAAGCACAATCCGCTCCGTACCATTGTCTCCTCTCTCACCTTCTTCCCATTTCCAACCTTTGCATTGGGTAGGACACTCCCACTCTGCTGTGGAAGCACCTGGCAGTTTGAAATGGAGTATTTCCACTTATGGACCATATTTATCCTAGTTTATGGATGGCCTGTTTTTGCTTATTCTGGTCAGTTTATTGTGTTGAAATTAGTGTTGCCTCTTTGCAGAAACTGTTTTCCACAAATGCTTTCTTTAATGCCTCCTTTTATCACTGCCGTGGTTGTAGTGTAGGGCAGGGCAGCAGAAGTATTAGGTACTGTTCACCTGTTATACATTGCTTCGTTAAAATTCGTCGCACTGCTTTTAAATGAAATAAAATCACGGAATGATTTCAGAGCAGAAAGACGCCATTCAGCCCATCTTGTCAGTGCTGGTTCTCCACATGAGCATTTCACTCACTCGCCAGCTTTTTCCCTGTGACCCTACACCATGCCCTTTTCTCCTCAAATGCTTGTCGAACACCTTTTCAAAAGCCATAGTTTGACTAAGCTCACAGGCAGTGTGTTCCAGTTTCCCAACCTTCTTTCTGCCTGGAATCATTTTTTCCTGATTTTGCGGATGGATCTTCTGCCAATCACTTTAAATCTGGCTCCTCTGATTCTCAAAATTCTGTAGGTGGTAATGCTGAATTTGCTGGAAGAAGAAAAATATGAAGCATGCCCTGCTGAAAGCTTAATCGTCAGATGGTGGCCTAATCAATAGAAAAACACTGGGCCATTTCTACATGTTTTCTGAAGGGACATAAGTGTTTACAACTCAGCAAATGAACTGATGACATTGTCTGTCTGAATGAAGTCCTGATTTAAAACAGACACAGTGCACTAGATGTGAGGTACCATTTGCCAGAAAAACAAGTTGATCACAGAGTGATGCTCTAAATTTCATACATAAAAGATGCAAATAAAAAGCTTACATGAGCAGAGCTGAGCCTGGGGTCAAGGTGCATTAAAACCTAGAGATAAGCCTCCTTCTGTAGAAAACAATCAGACATCCTAATGGGCAATTAGACTGTAAGAAATAGGAGCAGAAGTGGGCCATTCAGCCCATCAAGTCTGCTCCAGCATTTGGTCATGGCCAATATATTTTTTAACCCCGTTCTTCTATCTTCTCTTCTTAACCCTTGAACCCCTTACTAGTCATGAACGTATCTACCTTTGTCTTAAAGACACTCAATGACTTGGCTTTCATAGTGTTCTGCCGTAATGAGTTCCATAGGCTATCTATGCTGTGGGTGAAGTCAAGACAAGTCCTGCTCAAGTCAATTTTAAAGGGCCGTCCCTTCACTCTGAGGCTGTGCCCTCAGGACTGTGACCCTAATCTCTCGAACTAGTGGAAACGTCTTCTCCACCTCCAGTTGGTCAAACCGACCAGGGTGAATGACATGTTTGGTGATATTTGCCAATGGTCAAATTGATCAATCTGGACAGTGTCAAGGTTTAATCACACAGCCTGCTGATATGGAGCGCAGTGGAAGAAAACATGCCTCAGAGCAATAGTTAGTTAGCTCAGGAATAGGAGTTACCTGTCAATGACTAGAGGTTGGGATGGACCAGGCTGTTTCAGGCAGATCCTTGGATAAGTCCACACAAACCAGATCACTCATGATTGTAAGCAGTGTACAGGTAAATCCTGATGGCTCACTGGTTAGCATTGCTGCCTCATAGTTCCAGGGACCCAGGTTCAATTCCAGTATTGGGTGACTGTGTGGAGTTTGCATGTTGCTCCTGTGTGTGCATTGGGTTCCTCCCATAGTCCAAAGATATGCAGGTCAGGATTGGCCATGCTATGTTGTCTGTAGTGTCCAGGGATGTGTGGATTAGCCATGGGAAATGCAGGGTTACAGAGAGAGGATGGGTGAGGGTTAGAAGTTTTTCAGAGCAGTAATGTCCAAATGGCCTGCTTCCACACTGTAGGGAGTCTATGAGTTATGATGTATGACTATTTTTGTAGTGTTCCTTGCTTCAATAAAGAATAGTTGGGTATGCCCATTGTTAGGACAGCCTTGAGTTATTGATACCCAGAATAAACCTGATGGACCACATAAGGATGGAACAAAAGTTTGCACTGCTCACCAATGGGAACAAATTCTCTCTCTCTAATGGTAAGACCACTCTCAATTTTAAATGTCTCTATCAAATCTCTTCTTAACTCCAATCACTAGGGAGAGCAACCCAATTCCTTGACCTGTACTACTTCCTCAATATCTTAAAAACCACCATCATACATCTCCCTTCAGTTCCAAATAAGACCCATACTGGACTTGAGATGTTAACATTGCTTCTCTCTCCACAGATGTCGCCTGACCTGCTCAGTTATGTTCTCAGTACAACTCAGAGCATGAACAGCATTACGAGTGCCCGTTTGACTTCCTCTCGTGAACTGGACTTGCCTGACATTGGGTCCACAAGTCTGGGGGAGGACACAGCAGATACACAGCTTGCAAATGTTAACATGAAAAATGCAGTGCAAGTTTGTTTCTGGCATCATATGTGTTCAGAATAGCGTGAGTCTTTTCACATTTTTTGTAAAGCAAACGACTATCCATTTTTGCAGCAGAAGTAGCTTCTTTTAACTAAATAATCTTGCTGTGTCCATATCAGCCGTGGCTCTCAGGTCACATTCCCTTGAGTCAGAGATTTGTCACCTCAGGTCCCACTCCAGAAGCTTGCGGACAAAATCCAGGCGAATGCAGCTGGTGCAGTACCGAGGGGGAGCAGCACTGTCGGAGCTGCTGTCTTTCAGGCAGACCATTAAAAAGAGACCCCTTCATCTTTCTCAGGTGTAAAAATTCCGTGCTGATATTTCAAAGATGATTGGGGATGTTCTTCCCAGTGCCTGTGTCAATATTTGTCCCCCTGTTAACCATATTGCTGCTAGTGGGAGCTTTGCTGTGCATACAAAAGTCTGCCACCATTATAACAGTGACGGTGTTTCAAAAGTGCTGAACTGACAGCACAGGTTTTTGGGACATCCTGAGGATATGCGAACAGCGCTAGAGGAAATTAAGCCTCTCTATCTCATGAAGGTGGTGGGGGACAGAGATGAGTGCATTCACTGCCAAATATCCATTTGTCACTTTATCATTGGCACGGTAGCTCAGTGGTTAGCACTGCTGCCTCACAGCACCAGGGACCCGGGTTTGATTCCACCCTCCGGTGACTGTCTGTGTGGAGTTTGCACATTCTCCCTGTGTCTGTGTGGGTTTCCAAAATGTGCAGGTTAGGAGCATTGGCCTTGCTAAACTGCCTGTAGTGTTCAGGGTTGTTTGTTTTATCGGGGGGTGGGTGGGGGGGGGATGCTCCAGGCATCAGTGTGGACTTGTTGGGCTGAAGGGCTTGTTTCCACACTGTAGGGATTCTTTGATTCTGTTCTATTGACTCAGTGTCTGAAATCCTTTATCATTTCTAAAGGTGATGACAGCAGGATGAGCTCACAATGCTAGTATTTTGTTTTGATGTGGAGGTGCCGGTGTCGGACTGGAGTGGACAAAGTCAGAAGTCACACGACACCAGGTTATAGTCCAACAGGTTTAGTTGAAACCACAAGCTCTTGGAGCGCTGCTTCTTCGTCCAGGTGAAGCGCTCCGAAAGCTTGCGATTTCAAATTAACCTGTTGGACCATAACCTGGCGTCTTGTGACTTCTGTATTTTCTGTTTGACGCTTTCTCTTTGTCTCTCCTTATCTGAGGGCCCTGACGTTTCATTGGGATGTAATTCCATTCATGCCAGCAGTCACAAATCTTTGCCCAAATGGCCATGGCTTGTGCAGCCAGCATGGTGTTGGCAGACAATTTGAGACATCACAGCCAAGCATCATCCTGTATGCATCTCTCATCAGCTGTGGCTTCTGCGAAAAGCTCTGTATCACTCAGAAACAGAAGGCTGTGGGTTTAAGACTCACTCCAGAGTCCGGAGTACAAAATCCAGCGCCAGGACGGAGAGAGAACTGCACTGCCAGAAATGTATCTCTGGAGCGAGAACTAAAACTTAAAGCCCCATCTGCTCTCTCAGGCGGATACGGAAGACACTATTTCAAAGAAGAGTAGGGGATCTATTCTGGACAACGCTTGGTTCCTTGAACAAATTCACAGCTGCTGGCAGTAGTTGCTTGTGCCTGAGATCTGCTGTCACAGACTGTCACACACCATTCTCACATATTGACTGCAGCTCTTCGGTAGCCACACTGTGCCATCTGTTAGCCACCTCTGCCCAGGTCAACCACCAATCCCTCCCCCCACCAACTAACTCCCTCTGCTGCCCTTCCACTTCACCCTCCAGAAGAGGTCACTGCAGCTCTGGATCAAATGTTGACATTTCATTCTCTTGGTGTCACCATTCTTTAGAATTCCTGTTCCTCTTCCAATTTCAACAGCCTCTTCATTTGACCCCCTCATTTGTCTACCCTTGGAATTTTAACCAGATGGGATCCCTACAGTGTGGAAGCAAGCCATTTGGCCCATCAAGTTCACACCAACCTGCTGAAGAACATCCTACCGAGACCCATTACCTCTTTCCCCCCACCCCCACCAACCCTATCATCATGCATTTCCCATGGCCAACCCACCTAGCCTGCACATTCCTGGACACTATGGGCAATTTCCCACGGCCAATCCACCCACCTTTGGACTGTGGGAGGAAACCGGACCAGCAGGAGGAAACCCACACAGACACAGGGAGAACGTGCAAACTCCACACAGACAGTCACCCGAGGGTGAAATTGAACCGAGGTCCGTGGTGCTGTGAGGCAGCAGTGCTAACCACCAAGCCACCATCTTATTACATTTCAGAGCCCTCTGTTCTCCCCCATGAATCTTTACTTATTATCTGCGTTTCTGAGGCGAGCAGAAAAGTGAACTGGTTATTCTCGTCACTAACTCATTGATGATTGTGGGAGCTTGCTGTGCACTAATCAGTTTGCAGGTTCCCTGCATTCGAATAGTGACTATTCTTCTGAAGTACTCCATTGGCTGTAAAGTGATTCAGAACATCCTGACATTGTGAAAAATGCTTTAAAAATGCCAATCTTTCCTTTCCTTTTCCCTTTTTCATCTCACATTCACTTACCTGTAGTTACTTCAGAATAACAATCAGGAGTGGGGACTCAAGTTCAGGGAAATTAGAGCCAATTTTAGCTCAGCAATTGCTGCATTGCTGAAAATGAATGAAATCAGTACGGCCGACAAACTCAAAAACATTTTTATGTCTTAGGGCTGACGCTTTTACAAGGAGATTTCATGACCTCCATTCCGCCCTGGAATGTCAATAGTTTATCATGATGAACCATGCGAAGTCATGTGGTGTAATGGGTAGCGTCACTGAGACAAGGGGCTCTGGATTTAAATCCCACTCAATAGCTTAAGGAAGTTGCATTTGTAACATGGCTAGACAGGTTGATTTGTACACTTTCAACATTTCCGAATATGCTGATAGAAGTTTGTAGGAGTGCGATAATCTCCTGGTCAGCTAGAGCCCTTTGTGTGGTAACTGCATTGCAATAGCCTCTCAGATTGCACCAAAGCTCTTGCCATGCGCCGCAGTCTATCACAGTGTCCTCTTCACTTTGAGGGGCTGATGGTGACTAAGTACAAACCATAGCCCATGTGAACTCCTGGGCTCCTCGAAGCAAACTGGCTCCCTGCCTCCTTATCGTCATGTTGGGTTGCGCACCTCACTGATCTCCTTGGCCATTGGCCTCCTGGTTTTGTTGCATCTTCTCCCGCTTCTGCTGTTTCCTGTCTTCATGCACATTAGAAAGGGGTTGACACACCACACCAGCTGAAGACCACGAGCTCTTCATTTCATCTACAACTGCTGAATTGAGATACTGGGGTTTGCGTCTTGACATACACAACAAGCTATGTAGTTCTAAAGGGAGAGTTTAGACAGTGTGGGCCATCATTCTCCCTTGTATCCTCATCCTTTTCAATGTGGGTGTGCAGCTGGGCAGGAGATCAAGAACTCTAGCCCTCGCAAACATCTCCCACGTCCATCAGATGCACAGACTATGAGGAAAATGCATTCAATGCTGGTTCTGTCGTATATTCGGAGATATCCATGTTATAGAAGAGGTTCCAAAGAATGACTTTGCTCAGATAGACTCTAACAATTAAAAAAAAGGCTCCACTCACTTTACCCATCCCCTGCCTTCTCCTAAAGCCTCCTTCAGCCTTGCACCTTCCAACATCACATGCTCCTCCAGTCTTATACATCCCTGAGTTTTATAACTCCGACATGTTAGCGGGACCTTCATCTGCTTTGACCTTAAGCTCTGGAACCCTCTCCCTGAACCTGTCTACCTCTCTCTCCCTCCTCCTTTAAGACGTTAAGTAAAACTCTTAATCACCTGTCCCCTTATGATAGCTCAGTATTGACTTTGTGAAGAGCCAAGGGGTGTTTGCTCACACTATAAATGTAAATTGATCTTGCTGGTTACAGAGATGTAAGCTTCAAGATGATTTGATCAAGGGATATAAAATAGCTGAAGGATTTGATTACATTCCTTTATGTAATAGTAATGTCTTATAATTGCAAGACATTACTATTTTGGGGCCTTGTAATCTAGAAGGCCCAGAGGACATGGGTTCAAATCACACCATGACAACGATTTATATTCAATGAATAAATCTGGAATTGAAAGCTAACTTTGGTAGGGAACATGACAACTTTCATCAACCTGCTCAGTGATATCCACATTCAGTCAGTTCCTGACCTCATCACTGCCTTGGATCAAATATGGACAAAAATTGCTGAATTTCACAGGACAGAGTGACTGACCTTGAAATCAAGGCCACAGTGTGGCTTCCAGGAGACCTAGCAAAACAGGAATCAAAGGGACTTGGGTAAGGGAAAGCTCATCCACCTGTTGGAGTCATACCTGGCACAAAGGAAGATATTTTTTGTTGGTTGAGGTCAGTCCTCTCAGTTCCAAGATATCTCTCCAGGAGTTCCTCAGGGTAGGGTCCAACACCCAACTATCTTCAGCTGCTTCATCAATGACCTTCCCTCCGTCATAAGGTCAGAAGTGAGGATGTTCACCGCTGATTGGACAATGTTCAGCACCATTTGCAACTCCTCAGATACTGAAGCAGGCCATGTTCAAGTGCAACAAGACAATATCCAGGCTTAGGTTGAATAGTGAAAAGTAATAAGTAACATTCACGCCACACAAATGCCAGGCAATGACCATCTCCAACAGGAGAGAAACAACCATTGCTCCTTGACCTTCAATGGCCTTACTACTAACAACATTCTGGGGGCCTACAGTTGATCAGAAGCTAAACTGGAGTAGCCATTTGAATACAGTGGCTACAGGAGCAGGTCAGAGGCTAGGAATACTGCAGTGAGTACCTCACCTCCTGACTCCCCAGAGGTTGTCCACCATCTACAAGGCACAAGTCAGGAGTGTGATGGAATACCCCGCACTTGCCTTGAAGGGTGTAGCCCCAACAAAGCTCCAGAAACTTGACACCATCCAAGACAAAGCAGCCCGTTTGTCTGGCACTACATCCACAGACAGCATTGTGGATGTCCCTATACCAAATGGACTGCAGTGGTTCAAGAGGGCAGCTCACCTCCACCTTTGATTTGGTTTATTATTGTCACATGTACCTAGGCACAGTGAAAAGTTTTGTTTTGCATGCATTGCAAGCAGATCATACCATACAAAGTGCATTAGTGTATTAGAACAGAGCGAGGAATACAATGTTAAGGCTGCCGAGAAGCAGTTCATAATTATGGGGTTCATAGCCACTGAGCAGTAGTCACTGAGTCACGCTGCATGGATTTTCTTTGGTAGCGGGGTGATAGTGGGCTTCTTGAAGCAGGTGGGGAGTTCAGAATGTAGTAAGGAGAGGTTCACCAGCTGGTCTGCTCAGGATCTGAGTGCACGGCCGCGTCTCCATCCGGGCCAGCTGCTTTCAGAGGTTGGTGAGGGACTGATGGAACGGGGCAGCAGTCCTCCTGTCATGAGAAGCTGCAAGAAGCAGCATCTAATTTCCTGTCCAGTGTGTTGTCAGTGCCATGGGCCACTTGACAAAGTGAAGGATGGATCCAACAGATTCAGAAGCCCAATCCCTCTGTAAAAAAAACACAGATTTGACCACAAGATATTCATTCAGCCTATCGTGTCTGCTCTGCCACGCAATGAGATCGTGGCGGATCTGATAACCCTCAACTCCACTTTCCTGCCCTGCTCCTAGAACTCTTGATTCCCTTCCCGATTAAAAAACCTGACGACTGCATTGGAGTTGTAGTCCAATTGTGGATTGCTGGCCTCTCAAGCTGATCGGTCCTGATTTTCACACGACTTCCCAACTATTCTTCAGTTATAACATAAACATGACCTGGTAATGATGATCGTAAGTTAGTGAGTGTTATCATGACTAATTGTGGGATGGTATAGGCCACTGTATAGTAAGATCAGTTAAGTTGGGCCATTTTAGATTGTCATAGATTAAACTAAAATGGATTATGAGTCACAGGTTTAGATTCATAAACTATAATCGGTGTATAGCAGGCTATTATAGATTACCGAGGATTTAGTTGGATTAGCAGGGGAACTCAGATGAGATTTGATATGATCTGTTGGGAGGACCTGCTTTCTTTATTCAGAGAATTGATGTTGAGGAGTCGTCTATTTAAAATCCATTTGAAGAGCGAGAGAGATTAGCAGAAATTTCCTTACAGTTGTGGATTGCTTATAGACAGTAATAAAACAAGGACCATCTCAGCCAGACAAATGTTTCAAACAGCACCATGTAGAGAAAGTAGGTAGGCAGGATTCATTGTGGAGACTAATGTTCCAGCATTGACATGATGGGCCGAATAGTCTAATTGTGTGGTGTAGGCTTGTGGTTTGTATTAAAGCGTACTGTAATAGACCAGACCAGACCCCCTCACAAGAACATAGCCCAGATACTAACTTTTTCTTATTTTAAAGGGAGATGTGAAGAGTACATTCCAGATGTGATGCGACTGGTCAAACTGCTTGACTTTATGGAAAATAGAATTTATTTAAATACTATGGTTAAAATACAAACAAAAGAAAGAGGAAGTTATAATAACTTAGCTATTGGAAAAGTTAACCAAATAATAGATACAGTACCTATTGCTAATGAACTGTTCCACTACAGTAACGTCCCATAAACACACCCTTTGGCAAAAAGATAAATTCAGACACAGGTTCTTACATGTTGTTCTCCAATCCAGGAGGAAGAGACATCAAAAGAAATTTCAAGGAAAGTAGCAGCTAGGAATCATTCATTGAAGCTTCCTACGCTCCTGAGACCCCAAACAGTTTTTGAGTTACTGAACAAAACCAAAAGGCAGAAATCAGGATCTGTGAGAGCTGGCCACACCCGTTCAGGTTGTTTTTAAAAAAAAACCCAAGGCCTTCTAAGCTGTTTACTTAAGCTATCTTCAGTTGCCAATCCTGTACCTCTGCCTTTATAACCTCTCTTCAAAACAAACCCAGGACAAAATAGCCTTTTAAAAGTGACAGCATTGTCACAGTGCACAGCACTGTATTACCCAACAATTTTCCAGGAAGTTATTTGACTTAGAGCCTTGGAAAAGTTACACCACAGAAAGTGGCCATTCAGCCCACCAGTACTAATGCCAATCTTCAAGTGGGACCTTCTTGCTCCATTCTGGAACCAAATTTCCTCTGAAAAGGTTGGCGTAGTTTCTCAGTTAAAAGATCACTTGCTGCATTCTTGAGGTTTCAAGATTATCTTCCATTTTTGTCTCTTGAATGTCAACTCTGTAAGACAGACCCACAGCCCATACTGAAGTTTACTACCTCAGATACTGTTTCTTAGGAGCTATCCACCCTTCCTAAGGCTAAGCAGTCAGTGTCATTCGGCTATTGGACTGTGTTAGCATCACAACTGAGCTTGATCCAGCTCTCACTTGATTGTCACAAGTTTGCTTCAAACATGCGACTGGGTTTGTCTCCTCGTCCAAGATGTCAATGGTCGAATCTAGCAACATGAGGTAACAAAGATGTCACAAACCCTTCTTCACACTCCAATTATGGTAACGCCGCACTGTCGGAGGGTCAGTGTGGAGGGAGGGCCGCACTGTCGGAGGGTC
>JAHRHZ010000008.1:15468885-15487231 GCA_024137785.1 Ginglymostoma cirratum | reverse complement strand
GCACTGTCGGAGGGTCAGTGCTGAGGGAGTGCCGCACTGTCGGAGGGTCAGTGCTGAGGGAGCGGGCACGGTCGGAGGGTCAGTGCTGAGGGAGTGCCGCACTGTCGGAGGGTCAGTGAAGCATTACAGGAACGATATTGGATGGCAGGCAACAGGAGCAGAGTAAAGAAGAGGCAGCTGGCTGGTATTGCAGTCCCACAGTTAGCAGAACTTTAGGAGACCCCTTGTGGTGCAGTGGTAGTGTCCTATCTTTAGTGTAGGAGGCCTTGATTCAGGTCCTACCTGCTCCAGAAGTGTGTAATAACCAGCAGAGCATTAGGGAAAGACAGTCGTTAAAAGTGGCACATTTCTGCGGGACTTAATGTCAATCGTGGATAACAACAGAAATGTGCAATGATATGGCACCTTTAACACGTTAAAATGTCCCAACATGCCACATGGGCATGTAATCAGTCAGAATTTGTCCCTGAATCGTATATGTTGGGTGGAGCTCTGTCAAAGAGGTAGGTTCTACGCTGCCTATAAGCAGAGGGCAGGAGGACAAGTCTAGTGGGGGAATTTCGAAGTGGTTTCTTTATTTTCTCATGGGACGTGGATGACAGTAGGAAGGCTATCATGAGTTGCCCATCCCTAATTTCCTTTGAACTTAATGGTTTGCTCAGCGATTTCAGAGGGCAGTTAAGCATCAACTGCTACCTCATTGCCTAGCGCTGGAATTCTCATCTGCGAATGGTAGAAAGGCTGAGCACCAGAGCAAACAAAATAAAACTGACGAGGAATGAAGGGGAAATATGACAGAAAACAACCATGGAATCGAGACAGCGGAAGAGGAGGCTATTCGGCCTGCCATATCTGGGCTGGCCCTCTGCAAGAGCACCTTGCCGTGTCCCACTCTCCTGCCTCTTCCCTGGAATGCTGCAGATTTTCCCGCTTTTGAAAGCTACAACTGACTCTGCCATTACCACAATCTCAGGCAGAGCATCCCAAATCCATCCAGGCTCAGTTGCATTTTGAGGGCACCTTTATCGTGGCGAAACATCCTAACAAACTTTGCGAATGGAACTGCATGGAATTTGATACTGAATTTCATTAAAGATCTTAGGAATGGTGACCAACCACTTGGTCAGAGGGGTCTGGTCTTGTGAGGGTCTTAAAGGAGGAGGATGGTGCATACCTACCAATGGTGGAGCAATGAAAATTCAGGCGAGAACTGAAGGGGCTCAGTGATTCGATTTGCAATCTAACACTTCCTTGCATGTACTGGAAGCATGTTCATCCATGGTAAAAACTGAAAGAACTGCAGATACTGTAAATCAGGAACAAAAACAAAGTTGCTGGAAAAGCTCGGCAGGTCTTGGAGCATTTGTGAAGGAAAAAACAGTTTATGTTTCAGGTCCGGTGACCCTTCCTCAGTTCTCAGAGGAAGGGTCACCGGTCCCGAAACGTTAACTCTGTTTTTTCCCTTCACAGATGCTGCCAGACCTGCCGAGTTTTTCCAGCAACTTCGTTTACGTTCATCCTTGGGCCTGTTTCAGCGCTTCAAAGTAGGTGACCATCCATTCACTGCTTCATCTCTCAGGTGATAAAAGATTTAAAGCTTTAGATAAGCTTTGCAGTTAACTGTCAATCTGCACCAACCTACGCATTTCCCATGGCAATGCCTGTACCAATCAGAGTCCACCTGCCAACCAATCAGCACTCACCTTTCATACAGCGTAAATGTTATGTTAGAGATACAATATAAAACCCCATACTATGTGGAAATAGGCCCTTCGGCCCAATAAGTCCACACTGACCCTCAGAGTATCCCACCCAGACCCATCCCCCTATAACCCACCTAATCTCCACGTTCCTGAACACTATGGGCAATTTTCCATGGCCAATCCACCATAACCTGCACATCTTTGGGCTGTGGGAGGAAACCTGAACAATTTTCTTTCGAATTGTCCAATGAGTGCAAGACAAAATGAGGGGTTCCAACAAAATGAGTCCTATTTCAGAAACACCCAACTTCCCAACATTTTTGGACTGACCCGTCAGGAATATGAAGGTTCTTCCACCCACCATCTCCTGATACTTTCATCTCCCTCAATGAATCAGAAGCCAGTGAGTATTATCATCCAGAGATAGTAGGAACTGCAGATGCTGGAGAATCCGAGATAACAAGATGTAGAGCTGGATGAACACAGCAGGCCAAGCAGCATCAGAGGAGCAGGAAAGCTTGACGTTTCGGGCCTAGACCCTTCATCAGAAATGTATTATTATCCAATTTGCTGATCAGTTGTAACGATTATGATGGCGGTGATAGTGCTCAGGCTGTGCTGCATGTCTCCTCAATGGCATTGCTCAGTTCATGCATACTCCAACTCAGAGGATTACTGGTTTAGATTTGGAGCTGATCAGTGACCCTGGATTACCTGAAAGGACACAATAATACACACTTTTTCTTCATCCATAGGATGTGGACATCGCTAGCTAGGCCACTAGTTATTGCCCATCCCTAATTGTCCAGAATTAAGAGTTACCACATTGCTGTGGGCCTGGACTCATATATAGGCCAGACTAGGAAAAGATGGCACATTTCCTTCCCTGAGGGCACAGCCTTAAAATAAGGGGGAGCAGATTTAGGACTGAGTTGAGGAGGTACTTCTTCACCCAAAGGGTTGTGAATCTGTGGAATTCCCTGCCCAGTGAAGCAGTTAAGGCTTCCTTTTGAATGTTTTTAAGTGATAAATCCACTAGGCTATCGCCTATCCCAGAGTTTCAAACATCTGCTGTTCAAATGGGCTTTTTCAAGTATCCTGAAAGGAACCTCAAGGAAGAACTTTCATTCTTAGATAGATTGTTCACAAAGTCCACATTTTGTTGAAATAATCTTACCTCACATCCCTTCCCAGCAACAGTGCCTTGACATTGATTCAAAACTTAGAGTTCCAAATCTCAGTCTCAGTCTTCAGTCCCGTATATCTACTGCGCAGTCCAGTAAGTTGTTGCTTGACTGCTTCCTGTTCAGGACTTATACTTGTATTATCCAATATCTATTCACCTGGTGAAGTAATCTGGCTCTGCTGCTTCATGGCCTATTGTGTCTTTCACACACACTCTTCACTAAGCTCTCTGCAAAGTGAATTTTCAGTGAAACAAGGAAGTGAATGTATAGTTGTAAGTGACTTGGACTGCCTGGAGCCTTACTTACCTCTTAGCCTACTGGAAACATCCAAATTATCTTATGTTGGTGGCTTCACTTAGCTCTTCCTTCCCTCTTGGTCAAACTTTTAAAATCATAGAATCACCACAGTGTAGAAGCAGACCTTTTGGCCCATTGAGTCCATACCAACCTTCTGAACAGCATCCCACCCAGACCCAACCCCTCACCCTATTCCTGTAACCCTGCATTTCCCATGGCTAACCCACCTAGCCTGCACATCCCTAGGCACTACAGGCAAGTTAACATGGCCAACCCACCCTAACCTGCACATCTTTGGACTGTGGGAAGAAACAGGAGCACCAGGAGGATGTGCAAACTCCAAACAGACAGTTGCCTGAGGCTGGAATCAAACTCAGATCCCTGGCTAACCACTGAGCCACCATGCCGCCCCTTTGATTTGGAGTCTGTTACAAGCAGGATTAACGCGACGGGTTCACTGTTTTCCATCTCATAGACCCCAGCTTGAGTGACTGACACAAACATGAACTGCTTTGTCCTTTCTCTCTCTCTGTATCTGCAAGTCTCCAGCTCCCACTGCTTCCACTCCACTCCCAGCACTGCTCAATAAATCCAGTCTCCCTTCGAGCTGCATCATTTACTGTTGTCAAACTGAATCCTGACTTTAATGAGTTCCAAATAAATCAGTGAGTCATTAATATCTCAGTTCAATTTAGTTTGTGAGCAGTGCAGTTCCACAAACTAATTTGGAAACAAGCCAATCCATCACTGTACTTTGGCTTATCTGAATACAGTTATCTTGCACTGTCTTGTACTTTAGGTCCTGTGTTTGTTTAACTTCAGCCTCCTGGGATTCCACAGTCTCTGGCTGCATCATTTAGATCAAAGCTTTCTTGTGAAATTTGACGAGTAAACATTCAGCCTGGACAGCCTTCGGTGATCGCTGGTTACACAGGAATGTAGCGAGAATAACTTCTTCTCTATCCTTTAGTTCTTTGAAAATCATGCCGACAATATTATTTTGACCTATGACAACAGTACAGATGCCTTTAATCTTCTTGAGGATTGCAAGGTGGTATCCCTGAGAGACTTAAATGGTGTAAACAGACATTGAGTGGAATCCCAGCTGTTTAACACCTCCGTGTGCCCAACTGAAATATTAAATCATCGAATGGCTTCCCGTCTACAACACCAACGTGCACTTACATGGCACCCTTAGCATTGCAAAGAGCATGAACGAAGAAAATTTGACACAGCGCGACTCACTGAAGATATCAGGGAAAGATGACCAGATGCCTGGTCAAAAAAAGCAGTTTTTTCAAGTGCACCTTAAAGAAGGAGAAACAATGGTAGAAGATGGAGAGAAAATTCCAGATTTGGTTCGAGGCAGTTGAAGGTAGAACAACAATGGTGAAAACTGGGGACATGAGAAAGGTCCTTATCGAACATGCCCAGAGATCTCAGAAGGATGTAGAGCCAAGGAAGTCATAGAGATAGGGAAGGGTGAAGCCAAGGGGTGATTTAAAATTAAGCATAAGAATTTAAGATCTGCATTGAGTCACAAAGGCACAAAACAACTTCCTTTTCTAAATCCCTTCTGTTGAATGTTGTACCTCTCATGCCCTTATTCTAGAGTCTAGACCTCCCCGTTCCTGACAACAGACTGCATCGATCTGGCCTGCCCAACACAGGTTTAATTTTGTACGTGAGTATCACCATTTACTCTGTGTTGCTCAAAAGCTCATGTTTCAAACAGGCTGGAGCAAAGGATCACGAAAGATCAAGATGCAGAACTTTCTTTGTAAAAGAAAACATTGCAAGAAGCAGATTTTGGATAGACGGAAGTTCTTTTAACGAAATGTTCATTACAGTTTAGTCCAAATTTAAATCCATTTTCATTTTGTCTCTGAAGAGTAAAAAGGATAAAGTCACTGTACTCTCATGAGGGAGGGAGAGATGACTGGTGGTTGTTTAACCTGAGGGTCACCACATTGCAGGGTGCAAAGGAGAGTTCTTCATGGTAACCTCAGTTAGTGTGGGAATTGAACCCATACTGGCATCATACTGCACTATAAACCAGCCTTCCAGCCAACTGAGCTAACCCACTCCAAGTCTAGAACTAGTCTCCTCATGTAAGGAAGGATGTAAATGCATCAGAGGGAGTTCAGAGAAGGTTTATCAGACTGATGCCTGGAAATGGGCAGGTCGCCTTATGAGGAAAGGTTAGACAGACTAGGCCTGTATCTGCTGGAACGAAAACAGAAACTGCTGGAGAAACTCAGCAGGCCTGGCAGCATCTGCGGGAAGAAAGCAGAGACAACGTTTCATGTCTGGTGACTCTTATCAGAACTGGCATTCCGCATTCGAAAGAGCTTGCTCTGTTCCCTTACACTTCTTACACAGCCAGTTGTTACTGGGATATACTGCCTGAAAGTATAGTGGCAGCAGTTTCCATGGTGATCTACAAAAGGAAACGAGGTTTGAGGGAATTACTGCGATGACAGAGATTTGGTTGAAAGACGGACAGGACTGGTAGCTGAATGTCCGGGGATTGAGATGTTTCAGGTGTGATAGAAAGGGAGGTAAAAGGGCTGGGGGAGTTATATTACTGATAAAGGAATATCTCATAGCTGTACTGAGGGAGGGTATATCAGAGGACTCATGCAGCAAGGCAATATGGGGAGAACTCAGGAATAGGAAAGGTGAAATCACGGTGCTACACTACCGGCCTCCCAACAGCCAGCGGGAGATAGAGGAGGGAATATGTAGACAGATTTTAGAAAGATATAAAAACAGCAGCCTTGCTGTGGTGGGTGATTTTGACTTCCCCTGTATTGACTGGGACTCACTACACGCGAGGGTCTTGGATGGGGCAGGATTTGTAAGGACCATTCAGGACGGATTCTTGACACAGTATGTAAACATTCCAACCAGGGAAGGGGTTATACTGGACCTGGTTTTGGGAAATGAGCCCGGCCAGGTGAGTGAAGTTTCAGTGGGTGAGCATTTCGGGAGTAGCGACCGTAGTACCATGAGTTTTAAGGCACTCATGGATGGGGATGACAGTTGTCCTCGGGTGAAGATGTTAAATTGGGGGAAGGCGAACTACAACAATATTTGGCTGAAACTGGAGAATTTTGATTGGAGGCGGCTGTTTGAGGGTAAATCTACATCATACATGTGGGAGTGTTTCAAGTGGCAGTTGACACGTTCCTGCGAGAACGAAGGATAGGTATGGCAAGTTACTTGAAACTTGGATTACCAGGGATGTTATGACCTTGGTCAGAAAGAAAAAGGAAGCATATGTAAGGTCTAGGAGGATGGGAACTGATGAAGCCCTTGAAGCATATCAGGAAAGTACGAAAGAAATTAAACAAGGAATCAGAAGGGCTAAAGGGAGTCATGAAAAGTTGTTAGCATATAGGATTAAGGAGAATCCTAAGGTTTTTTATACATATATAAAAAGCAAGAGGGTAGCCAGAGAAAGGGTTGGCCCACTCCAGGACAAAGGAGGGAATCTGTGTGTGGAGCGAGATGAGGTAGGTGAGGTCCTAAATGAATATTTTGTGTCAGAGTTCACCAAAGAGAAGGAATTGGTGGAGGATGATCTCAGGGAAGGGAGTGTCGAGTTTCTAAGCCAAGTTGCTATTAAAAAGGAAGAGGTGGCGTGCATCTCAAAAAGTATTAAGGTAGATAAATCCCCGGGCCACAGGTGAAATCCCAGAGGTCTGGAGAATAGCCAACATTGTCCCATTGTTTAAGAAGGGTAACAGGGATAATCTTGTAAATTACAGACCTGTGAGTCTCACATCAGTGGTCGGGAAATTATTGGAAAAGATTCTCAGGGCAAGATCTGTATGCATTTAGAAGCAGGTGGACTTATCAGTGACAGACAGCATGGTTTTGTGCAGAAGAGGCTGTGCCTCACTAACTTGATTGAGTTTTTAAAGGAGGTGATGAAGATGATTGATGAGGGAAAACTGATGATGTTGTCTACATGGGCTTCAGTAAAGTCTTTGACAAAGCCCCTCATGGCAGACTGGTACAAAAAGTGAAGTCACATGATATCAGGTGTGAGCTGGCAAGATGGATACAGAACTGGCTTAGTAGGAGACAGAAGTTAGTGGTGGAAGGAATCGAGAGTTGTGACTAGCGGTGTTCCATGGAACTGAGTGCTGGGACCTCGGCTGTTTGTGGTCTACATAAATGATTTGGACCCAAACGTAGCTGATCTAATTAGTAAGTTTGCAGACGATACAAAGATTGGTGGAGTTGCGGATAGTAAGGAGGATTGTCAGAGGATACAGCAGGATATAGACCAGTTGGAGGCATTGGCAGAAAAATGGAAGATGGAGTTTAGTCTGAACAAATGTGAGATGATGCATGTTGGAAGGTCAAGATCAGGTGGAAATTATACATTTGAATGGCAGAATCCTTCAAAGCATTGATATGCAGAGGGATCTGGGTGTGGGGTCCACAGATCATTGTGGTCACAAGTGGCAGCGCAGGTAGATAAGGCAGTAAAAAAGGCTTTCGGCATAGTTGCCTTCATTGGAAGGGACATTGAGTATACAGATAGACAAGTTATGCTGCAGCTTTATAGATCTTTAGTTAGGCCATACTTGGAAGTTTGTGTACAGCTCTGGTCACCACACAACCAGAAGGATGTGAATGCTTTGGAGACGGTACAGAAAAGGTTTAACAGGATGTTGCCTGGGATGGGGGATTTTAGGTATGAAGAAAGGTTGGATAGACTGGGTTTGTTTTCACTGGAACACAGGAGGTTGAGGGGCGATCTGATAGAAGTTTATAAGATTGTGAATGGCACGGATAGAATGTAAAGTATGAGGTTTTCCCAGGGTGGAGGGGATCAATTACTAGGGGGCACAGGATCAAGGCGCAGGGGTCGGGGGCTTAAAAGAGATGTGCAAGGCAGGTTTTTCACACATAGGGTGGTAAGTGCCTGGGACGTACTGCCGGAGGAGGGGGTGGAAGCAGACATAATAGCTGCATTCAAGAAGCACTTGGACGAATATATGAATAGGAAGGGAATAGAGGGATACGGATCTTGTAAGTGAAGACAGTTTTAGTATAGAAGGGCAAAATAAGTCAGCACAGCCTTGGAGGGCTGAAGGGCCTATTCCTGTGTTGTATGGGAATGGGGAAACAAAAATGCAGTCTGACTCACACCACTCCCCAGCTTTCCTCAAAACATGTAGCACGGGGCTTAGTGGTTAGCACTGCTGCCTCACATCATCAGAGGTCTGAGTTCAATTCCACCCTCAGGTAGCTGTGATGACTTTCCACATTCTCCCTATGTCTGCGTAGGTTTCCTCCCACAGTCCAAAGATATGTAGCTTAGGATTGATTGGCCATGCTAAGTTGCTCATAGTGTCCAAGGGTGTGCAGGCTGGGTGAATTAGCCATGAGAAAGATGGGGTGGGTCTGGGTGAGATACTTTTCGGAGGGTCAGTGTTGACTCAATGGGCGAAATGGCCTGCTTCCACACTGTAGGGATTTAAAAACACACTGCAATTTTTCCTTCTTTCAAAAAGCCACCAAGTGGTTGATGGACTGAATGGCCTCTTTCAGTGTCGTGTGATGCCAAGGCAGAGAAACATATGATGGCACTTTGCAGGGATAGTAATTGAAAAATCGACACTGAGACCAGGAGGAGCGGCTGAAAGTTTGGCCAAATGGGTGAATTGTAAGGACAGTCTTACGGGGAAAGAATTAACCCCAGCATTTCCGGGTGAGTAATGTGTAAGGACCATCACAGGGACCTCCAGAGTCACAAATGGTTGTCAAACCATTTGAATGGATTGTAGACACAATCTGAAAGCCACAGTTACATGACTCTGTCGTAACACACCCCCATCTTTGTGTCTAATTTTATGAAAATATTATGGTCTAATTATTCAAAAACAGGCTAATGATAGGGAACACCAGCCCATAATCATAGAGAAACATTTGTGGGAAGGTATTGTGGTGTCACCACAATAGAAGAGTACTGTTTTCTGATTCATGCAGAGAAAGGATAAACAAACTCCTGTTTGGAAGTGACTTACACCACATAGAAACCACACCAGCAAAAGTCAGGGGGTGCAGAGAATAGCACACTGTCACAAGCGACAGCACTTGAGTTTGATTTATTTGTGTCCCAGCGCTAACCTTTTGAAGTTTCCCCTGCGCTGTCCAGTTCTGATCAACGCAGCAAATTCCCATGTTCATTGCTCTGCTACTGGCGCTTTCAGCTGCTCAGGCGTTGAGCACAGCAGGGAGAGATGCCGTGTGAGGGTAATGTCACTGGACTAGTCAACCCGAGGCCCAGGTTAATATTCTGGGATGTGGGTTCGAATCCCACTGGCGGAATTTGAATTCCACTAATAAAATCTGCGATTTAAAACTATAGGAAGTCCCTGGGTTGTGAATGGGTTTAGTTCTGGAGTCTGTGGGTTGATTTGTATGCAAGTCAGACAATGCAGGACAATGTAAAACAGCTGTGTGTAAGTACAGGGAATGTTCATAAGTCATGTCTTAAAAATTACAAAATAAAAACTGAATGAACTGCAGAGGCTGTAAATCAGAAACAAAAGCAGAAATTTCTGGAAAAGCTCAGTAGATCTGGCAGCATCTGTGGAGAGAAATCAGAGTTTAAAGATTCGGGTCCAGTGACCCTTCCTCAGTACTGTGGAAAGGTCACTCGATCTGAAACGTCCACTCTGATTTCTCTCCACAGGTGCTGGTAGACCTGCTGAGCTTCTCCAGCAATTTCTGCTTTAGTTCTAAAAAAACTTACAGCCCTGTATGGGATTGTGTTCATAAGTATGAGTGTTGGTAAATGGGGGACCCCCTGTAGTCTCAGTAATCATGACTATAATTATTATTAATTGTTCCATAAACCATCTGGTTCATTAAAGTCCCTTTGGGGAAGGAGATCTTCCATCCTTACCTTGTCTGGCCTAATTGTCATTCCAAACTTACAGAAATAGGGGTGCCTATTCCATGCCCTCTGAAATGTCCTAGGAAGTTCTCTGTTCTGGGGCAATTAGGGATGGGCAACAAATGCTGGACTTGCCAGTAATGCCCACATTCCAAGAAATATATCCACCGTCTCCCTCGTCTGCACATACTGCTTATCCCCTCTGTTTTTATCCTGTGGTTTTCTTTGGGATGGGAGTAAAGATTGCTCCAAAATATATTGCCTCTCGTAACCTTAAATTCTGTCTTTTATGAAATATGGGCTCCATAATATTTCATGAAGGTGAAAGAGCTGTTCCCGAGTATATGGTGACTTTTGGGCTAGAGCGATGCTTCAATATGTTTAAACATGTCGTTGTTCCTACACTTTCCCAATGTTTTCATTCCAATAGATTGTGAGCATTGATATATCCTCAGGCAAGTGCAAATCTGCAAATGTGCTCCTCCCAACAACTGTATTAACATGTCTGCGTAATCACAGAGATATCGAACGAACCTATTGTAAACAATTTAATATTCCAAGGAATAATATGACCTTATAAGTCCCTGGAGTAATAAACGAACGTTGCTTCCACTCCCTAAGTCGAGAGGGTGACTTTCTATTTCAAAGCACTGGCATCGACAGCAGCAAAACCTGCATTTATGAAGCACGTTTATCGCAGCGAAACATCTCAAGTTGCTTCAGGCTAGTGTTAGCAAACAAAAGTCAACAACAAACCAAATAGGGAGGTAAGGAGATAACAGGGCGTGGGGCTGGATGAACACAGCAGGCCAAGCAGCATCATAGGAGCAGGAAAGCTTGACGTTTCGGGCCTAGACCCTTCATCAGAAATGGGGGAGGGGAAGAGGGTTCTGAAATAAATAGGGAGAGAGGGGGAGGCGGATAGAGGATGGATAGAGGAGAGGATAGGTGGAGAGGAGGCAGACAAGTCGAAGAGGCGGGGATGGAGCCAATAAAGGTGAGTGTAGGTAGGGGGGTAGGGAGGAGATAGGTCAGTCCAGGGAGGACGGACAAGGTGGCTAATCAAAGGGTCAGTCAATGAATTCCATTTTGAGGAGAATCTTGTGGGAAATAGAATCAGAATCCTTACAGTGTGGAAACAGGCCCTTCGGCCCAACAAGTCCACACCGACCCTTACAGCATCCCACCCAGACCCATCCCCCTCTAACCCACACACTCCTGAACACTATGGGGCAATTTAGCATGGCCAATCCACCTAGCCTGCCCATCTTTGGACTGTGGGAGGAAACCGGAGCACCTGGAGGAAACCCATGCAGACACGGGGAGAATGTGCAAACTCCGCACAGACAGTCGCCTGGGGCTGGAATCGAACCCAGGTCCCTGGTGCTGTGAGGCTGCAGTGCTAACCACTGAGCTGAAGACGAAGGCGGGGGAGGTGGGGGGAGGTGGAGTTCCAGAGCTCAGGGCCTAAGTAAGGACTGAAGGAAATCTGTGGATGCACAAGAGGCAGGAATTGGGGGGAGGGAAGAGGTGTTGGAGGGCTGTAAAGTCAGAGGAGACAGGAAGCTGTACAGAGATAGGAAAACAAGGGGTGGGAATTTTAAAATCGAGGGCCTGCATGACTGGACAAAAATACAGACAAATAAAAAAATTGAAGAGAAGCAGAAAGATAATCATATCCCTTCTGACAAATATATGAATGATGAACTGGGCAAAGGCAACTGTTAATACTGTAACCAAAATGTTTTGAGATGTGAGTGTCTTTTCACTGCCTGTGGTGTTTTTATGATGTAGTAAAGTGATTAAAACTGAGGATGAATTAAAATTTATTACCTTGGTAAATAACTACCTCCACATAAGCACACAACCTGCCATTCGTCATTGATCCTCTACAACTACGGAGAATGACCTGAATTTCCACACGTTCTCTTAGCCTTAAGTCGGTGTCAGAAGTCATGCGACACCAGGTCATAGTCGAACAGGTTTATTTGAAATCACAAGCTTTCATAGCACTGCTCCTTCGTCAGGTGAAGTGAAGACTGGTGCTCCAAAAGCTTGTGATTTCAAACGAACCTGTCGGACTATAACCTGGTAATTGTCTGACCTCTGACCTTGTCCACTCCAGTCCAACACCGGAGCCTCCACATTAAGTCAGTGTGGCAGCAGTGCAGACAAGGAGGAGATAATGAAGTCTACCACAACCTTCCTACCATCCCTTTATTGCAAAGGGCATTGGTGAGAACACACTGTAAGGAAAAACAATTTTCTTTCCCTTTTGGACAATGAACTGGAAAAAGGAAGGCTGACACTGCTATGCAGTGACTCAAAGCTGATTGAAAATCCTAGAACTCCCTCCGTAAAGGCATTGTGGGTCAACCTACAGCCCATGGACTGCAGTGGTTCAAGAAGGCTGCTCACCCACTATCCACTATCTTGTCAAAGGCAACTAGGGATGGGCAAGAAATGCTGGCCCAGGCAATGACACCCACAAATGAACAAAAAAAAAGCTACAAGTACCAGAAGAGATTTTGCTAATTAAAGATCATAGAATCATAGAATCCCTTCAGTGTGGAAGCAGGCCATTCAACCCATCACATCCACACTGATCCTCCGAACAGCATCCTATCCAGACCCACACCTTCCTACCCTATCCCATACCCTGCACATCCCTGGACACTATGGGGCAATTTAGCATGGCCAATCCACCCTAACCCGCACATCTTTGGTCTGTGGGAAGAAGCAGAGGCACCCAGAGGAAACCCACACAGACACAGGGACAATGTGCAAACTCCACACAGGCAGTGACCTGGGTCCCTAGGGCTGTGAGGCAGCAGGTACTAACCACTGAGCCACCGTGCCAAACGCTGGGACTGTGTAGTGTACACTTCAGTAATTCAAGATTATGTCACTTTTTGGAGCAGTGGGGTGAATACTTTATGCAACAGGGTGCACCAAGAGCCTTTGGGTTAAGGAAAACCTACCTAATGACAGCCTTCAGGTTGGTCCAACTACGGTTTGTTATGGACTCTGAGCACAAAAATATCCAGGCGCCTATACACAAGAAACGTCTCTCACCATCTCCCTCTGTGAGTGAACGAGAGATAAAACCGACAGACTTTAAAGGGAAAGAAGACAAGACCTAGGCTGGCCCAATCAGCTATCAGATTGAAAATGGACCACCGCTCTGCAAACAACATCATACCATCATTGTTAGAGTCAAAAGAACTGTTTGAAATAATTCTCTACCCTTGTCATCTATGCCCTTTAACTGTATAGTTTGCTTTCCTCCTGCCTATATTTTCTCAACTGAAATATTTATGTCAAACCATCTGTCTGCATTCTTAGTGAATGAATGTGGGTATGTATGTTGTTTTAAAGGGGTATAACAAGCCACATGGTGGTAAATTAACAATCCATGCATGTGCAACAAAGTTATTTTCCTGTTAATGATAAACCTCGTGCAAATCACCAGTTTTTCCTGAATACCAGACCATCATGGAAACTGATCATTTGGGTGATTTAACTGGCTGGTTAAACATTTGTGATTGCTTGTGGAATAATGGATCCAATTATCGATATACTCTTTCCTACTGATTTGTGATAACACCTAATGTGTACACAGTGTGTACAGTTTTGATCTCCATCCTTATGGAGGGATATTGTTACATTGGATACAGTTCAGAGCAGGTTGATTGGTTAATGCCTGGGAAAAAGGGATGGTCTTATGAGGAAAAGTTGAGGAAGGTGAGCCTCCACGCATCAGAGTGTAGAGAAATGAGAGGTGATGTTATTGCAAGATATACTCCCAGGGGATTTGACAGGGTAGACTCTAAGACAATGCAGAAGTATAGACTAAAGCACAGACAGGCATGGATTAAAAACAAGGCTGAGATGAGAAGGGATTATTTTTCTCAGAGGATCTTTGGTCTTTGGAATCCTCTTCCACAGAGATCAGTGGGGTCTGGGTCATTGAATATAGTCAAGCCTGAGTTAGGCAGAGTTTTAATCACTGAGTGATATAAGGGGTATGGGAGGAGGGTGAGGGAAGGTCGGAACTGAGACCACAGTACAATAACTATGATCATATTGAACAATGGAGCAGGCTTGAGTGGCCTGCTCTTTTTTCTTAAGATCATAGACTCATAGAGTCATACAGCACAGAAACAGACCTTTGGTCCAACTCGTCCATGCCAAACAGATATCCTAAATTAATCTAGACCCATTTGGCTCATAGCCTTCTAAACCGTTCCTGTTCATATACCCATCCAGGGAAATGCCTGGGAACTACAGACCAGTGATCCTAATGTTTGTGGTGGTTAAGTTATCAGAGGGGATTTTAAGAGACAGGATCTACAAGCATTTGGAGAGGCAAGGACTCATTTGGGATAGACAGCATGGCGTTGTGTGGGAAATTGCGTCTCACAAATTTGATTGAGTTTTTTGAAGGGGTGGCCAAGAAAATAAATAAGGGCAGTGGGGTAGACATTGTCTATGTGGACTTTAGCAAGGCTTTTGACAAGGTACTGCATGGTGGGTGTTAAATAATCTCACGGGATCAGGGAGAGCTAGCCAATTTGATACAAAATTGGCTTTAAAGTAGGAGACAGAGGGTGGTGGTAGAGATAACAAGCATGGGGCAGGATGAACACAGCAGGTCAAGCAGCATCGTAGGAGCAGGAAAACTTGACGTTTCAGGCCTAAACCCTTCATCAGAAATGGGGGAGGGGAAGAGGGTTCTGAAATAAATAGGGAGAGAGGGGGAGGTGGATAGAGGATGGATAGAGGAGAGGATAGGTGGAGAGGAGGCAGACAAGTCAAAGAGGCGGGGATGGAGCCAGTAAAGGTGAGTGTAGGTAGCGGGGTAGGGAGGAGATAGGTCAGTCCAGGGAGGATGGACAGGTCGAGGCGGCGGGATGATGTTAGTAGATAGGAGATGGGGGTGTGGCTTGAGGTGAGAGGAAAAACAGGTTAGGGAGGTGGAGATGAGCTGGGCTGGTTTTGGGTAGAGGGTTGTTTTCAGACTGGAGGCCCGTGACTGGCCGTGTCTCACAGTGATCAGTGCTGGGTCCACTGTTATTTGTCATTTATATAAATGATTTGGTTGTGAATTTAGTAAGTTTGCAGATGGGAGGTTTAGTGGGGAGTGAAGAAGGTTATCTGAGAATGCAGCAAAATCTTGTTCAGCTGGGCCAGTGTATTGAGGAATGGCAGGTGGAGTTTAACTTAGATAAATGCGAGGTGTTGCATGTTGGTGGGTCAAACCAGGGCAGGACTTATACAGTCAATGGTAGGGCCCTGGGGAGTGTTATAGAACAAAGAGATCTATGGGTATAGGTTCATACTCCTTGAAAGTGGAGCTAAGGGTGGACAGGGTAGTGAAGAAGGCTTTCAACATGCTAGTTTGCATTGGTCAGAGCAGTGAGTATAGGTGTTGGGATGTCATGTATAGGACATTTGGAGCACTGTGTGCAGTTCTGGTTGACTGACTATAGGAAGGATGTCATTAAACTAGGAAGAGTGTAGAAAAGATTCACTAGGATACTACCTGGACTGGAAGGTTTGAGTTATAAGGAGAGTTTGGATAGGCTGGGACTTCCTTCCCTAAAGCATAGGACACTGCGGGGGTGACCTTATAGGGGCTTATAAAATCATGAGAGGCATGGATTTTCCCCCATGGTAGGGGAGTCTAAAACTAGAGGGCATAGGTTTAAGGTGAGAGAGGACAGATATAAAGGAGTCCAGAGGGGCAATAGTTTTCACACTGAGGATCTGGAATGGGCCGCCAGAGATAGTGGTGAAGGCGAGAACAATTTTGTCGTTTAAGAAACATTTGGACAGGCATGGATAAGTTGGGCCGAAGTTTCCATGCTGTAAACCTCTACGACTCTATTGTGGATTCAAACATTATTATCATCGCTGTGACATCAGCAGTAACTCATGTTCCTGCGACTTCATAATGTGGGTATATTTCAGAATACAATGCCAAGCATTGGGAGAAGACAGAGAGTTAGAAGGAGATGATGGAGGAAAAATAATTGTGTACTGAGGGAATGCCGTACTGTCGCAGGTGCTGTCTTTTGGGTGAGACATTAAAGCCCCATTTGCCTGTTTAGGCTGTGGTTAAACATCCCGAGGCACTATTTCAATGTAAACTCGGGGAATTAACTCTGGAGTCTTAGTCAATATTTGTCTGTAATCAACACCACATAAAATAGATTATTTAGTCATTTAGCACCTTGCTGTGTGTGGGGGCTTGCTGTGCACAAATTGGTCACTGTCATTCCTATATTGCGACAGTGACCCTTCATAAGTATTTCACTGGCTGTAAGGCACTTTAAGACATCCAGTGACCATAAAGGTACTACATAAAGGTCAGTCTTTCTTTCTTTATAGTTTAAGATATCATTATTTGAAAGAGACTGAGACATGGGGTCTGTCTGCTCATGGAACAGTCAGAGTACAACAATGACAACCTGCATTTCCATAGCACTTGACCTAGTAAAATAGCCCACAGCAATTCACATAATTTGACAGCTAGTTACGTAAGGACAGATAACTAAAAGCTTTTTTGCTATTCATTGGTGAGACGTGGGCGTCACTAGTTAAACCAGCATTTATTGCCCATTCGTGAGCAGGTGGGGGCGAGACGCCTTTTTCGACTGATATACTTCATAAGGCTTAGGGACACGCACAGCACTGTCAGGGAAGGAGCTGCTGAATTTTGATCCAGCAGTAGTGAAGCAATATAGTTTCAGGTCAGGATGGTGCATGGCTAGGGGGAAGAGCCTACAGTCCTTGCCCTTCTAGGTGGTAGAGGTTGCAGTTTTGGAAGGTGCTTTGTCAAGGGGTAAAGGCGCATAGTCCTCCCAGAGCATAGGGCTCCTCCTTCATTACAGAGAGAGAGAGAGAGCGATGACTGGTGATAACGGAGTGTGGAGCTGGAGGAACACAGCAGGCCAGGCAGCATCAGAGGAGCGGGAAAGCTGACGTTTCAGGTCCACACTGTTACCTCTGATTGCAGCATCGGCAGTTCTTACTATCTCTGAGAGACGACTGGTGGTGGTTTAACATCTCAGGCGAGGGAACAGCCTGGGAAGGAGAATGTCTCCATGGTAGTCTCAGACCGTGATTGAACCCATGCTCATTGACATTGCTCTGCATTGCAAATTAACCATTCAATCAAATGAGCTAAGCAAAAGGGGTATCTGTTAAGGAACATCTTGAAGAAGAGCGAGGCAAAGAGATTTAGGGTAAAGGCAACTGAAGGCTCAGTCACCAACAGGTAAAGAAATTAAAATCAGGGATGTGTAAGAGGTTGAAATTTGCTCATCTCAGCATGGCTGGGGGAGGCTAGACAGTTAAAGAGGAGCCCAGGCCATTGAACTACACAAAATACAAAGGCTTTGCAATTTAAACGCAACACTACATTGTTTTTGATACAAATGCTAAATGGATGTAAATTTTGTCTTCATTAGATTTTGTCACTTGAAGTTTAAGTCAGGTCAGTGGGTGGTGAAGCTTATAGATTTGAACCGCCTCTTCAAATCTCCAGCTGTAGCTCAGGAAAAGCAGTCAGCATTTAAGATAGTTTTGCATGCGTAACATCAGCGAGTGCTGAGCAAACTGTTTCTAATTTATTGTGATGTATAATTGATGAATTGCAGCTAAACTGTCACAATCTTGATATTTTTTGCTAGAAGTGAATAGGAGGATAATGTGTAATAGGCAATTTGGCCACTGTGTCCTGTATGACCTGCTCAGGCTAGTTTATATTTTTCCAGGCTATAAATACTCTCTTCTGTTCGAATCAGAACTTGATTCTAAAATGGATGCTGCATTTGCCTCTATAGCCACCATTGCACTTCACAGTAATTCTCTCTACCTGAAGTACTTGTAGACATTTTGAGATGTGATAAAATGTGACTTCTCCCTTGCTTGATCCGATCTCCATCTGAATGCTTCAGTGGTGCCAGCATCCACTATATTCGGGGAGCAGTTTGTTTCGTAAATCAATGGCTGGAAGTTGATAATGTACTTCTTTGTCTGTAGATTGCCAGGAGTTTCAGAAAGTGGTCCAGGCTTGGAGGTTTTCCCAAATGTGTAGGTGGTTTCGGTTTAGGGGTCGTAGGAACTGCAGATGCTGGAGAATCTGAGATAACCTGAGATAACAAGGTGTAGAGCTGGATGAACCAGCAGGCCAAGCAGCATCAGAGGAGCAGGAAGGCTGACGTTTCGGG
>JAHRHZ010000008.1:15441994-15455031 GCA_024137785.1 Ginglymostoma cirratum | reverse complement strand
GGTAGGGTCACTCCACCTGAAACGTTAATTCTGATTTCTCACTGCAGATGCTGCCAGACCTGCTGAGCTTTTCCAGCAATTTTTACTTTTGTCAGTCATTTAACAGTATCTATTCACATTTGACTATTTAAATAAACAACTTACCACAATTATGGACTTTAGCTACCTTTAATCCTTAACATTTAGAGAGGCATTAACTTCACTGAAAAACTTCTGTCGCTTTTGCTACTTGCTTCCAAACCCACGACGTACTGATCTATAATAAAAAAAGAGAAATGCTGGAAATACTCAGCGGGTCTGGCAGTGCAGAGAGAAACAGTTAATAAATCACTGACGTAAAACACCAACTTGGTTTGTCTCCACAGCTGCTGCCTCAATAGCTGAGTATTTCCTGTTTCTGCTTTAGATTTCCAGCATCTGCAGTATTTTACTTTGGTGGTACGAAGGTGCTCAGTTGGTGTGATAATATTTGAGTAGAAAAAAAAATTGGGTTTGAAGGAACCCTCTTGTCGCATAGTGGTAGTGTCCCTACCCTGGTACCAGGAGGCCCAGGTTCAAGTGCCACCTGCTCCAGAGGTATGAAATAACATCACTGCACAGGTTGATTAGAAAGTAGGTTTTTTGAAAAAAAAAACTGGGTTTGAACTAGTTGTGTAAATATGGGAGCTGGTAATCACTGGGGTATGAGGTTTATTAAGTGTGGTTAACCGAAAAAAGCTCTCACTAAAGGTGTGGACTTTGTCTTTGTTTAAGTACAGTTTGTCTTCCAGTCTGTAACAGCAAGAGCGGCCCACTGACCCATCTCACCATTCAACTAGATCGTGGCAAATCTTATCTCACTTGATATCTTTAAGAATTTGAAATCTACCAATTGCTGTACACTGAGCTTCCACATTCCTCTGGGGTAAAGAATTTCAAAGATTTACCATCCTCTAGGCGAAGAAATTCTCCCTCAGTCCTAAACGACCTAACTCTTATTCTGAGACATTGCCCCATTCTGGAATCCCTTCCATGCAAGGCAAACTTCCTTTCTGCATCAAAAATAAAAGTTGTTGGAAAGGATCAGCAAGTCGGGCAGCATCTGAGGAAGGGTCACTGGACTCAAAACAAAATCTTTGATATTTCCTTCACAGATGCTGCCAGACCTGCTGAGCTTTTCCAGCAATTTCTATCTTTGTTCCCGATTTACAGCATCCGCAGTTCTTTTGTTTAAACTTCCTTTTTGCACCTATCTTGCCAGGTCTGGAAGAATTTTGCATATTTTAATGTGATCAGCTCTCTCTTCTAAACCCTACAGTGAAGTGGAGATGCCAGTGTTGGACGGGGGTGGACAAAGTCAGAAGTCACATGACACCAGGTTATAGTCCAACGGGTTTATTTGAAATCACAGACTTTCACAGCACTGCTCCTTCATCAGTTGGACTACAACCTGGTGTTGTATGACTTTTGACTAAACTCTAGAGAACAGAAGCGCAACCTCCTCACGGGACATGATCCTGCTGACCCAGAGATCACTCTGATTTAAAGTTTCATCGAAAAGAGGGCACCTTCGACAAAACAGTAACCCCTCAGTACTGCAGTGTTGGCTTTAACATTTGTGCTCAAGTCCTAGAACGGAGCTTTAACTAACAAATCTGTGACTGAGCGGCAACAGCTGCTATTACCGAGACACGGCTAACTCACAAGCTAAAGCAATAATAGGGCAGATAACCAAAGGCCTTGCAAAGCAGGTAGGTTTTGAGGAGAATGTTTTTTGAGAGAGATCGACGGGTGGAGAGATAGGAGAATTTCAGAGCTTATTAACTCCTCTCAACTCAGTCAAATTATGTTTGAAGCTTATCTCAGTGTCAAATATAACACCGACTGGTCTCGTTGAGCCTCAGACAGATGCTGGAGGAGTGATGGAGCTGGTGACAAAGGAATCGGGACTGAAGGCAACGGTGTCAATACTTCCATTATTTAACTGACAGTTGTTTCTGTAACACATGCTCCATGTGGCCTTCTGGACCGTATTCAATCACTCCTGATTGTCGGAGGGCAATTTTCCAGAGAATTTTTCATCCATATTAGTTCTGGGGTTTTCTCTTTACTTTTTGTTCCTCCATGTTCATGGGATGTTAATTATATTGTTAAGATACCAGATGAAGAACATTTGTTTAGTATCTAGCAGTTTACTGTGTAGCATCTATAAACAGAAGCTGCCTCTGCTTAATTTCACTCATTTGGTTTCACTGTTTTAACTGATTTATTAGAAAAACACAGATAGAACACACCTGTATATATCTTTTTTACGGTCTTGAAGACTCTGTGCTCCATGTACATATGGGTGTGTTATGTTATATAGCCTCTTTTTAATGATTCAAAGCAAGGTTCACCCACACACTTAAGGCCTTTCCCCAGCCAGTGGACACTGCAGGATCTGGACAGCATTATCTCTGCCCCAAGTGGCATTTTAAAGTTTGCAAGCTTCATTTCAGCATTTGACTTTTACAGCTCCCCCTTTCAGTTTGGCTTAATTTGGCTGATTTTGTTCAATGGTTTTGAAAAGTGCACGAAGAGAGACTGCTGCCGCAGTGGAGTGGCCATAAGGAATCGGACATTTGTAATGCTGCATTCTGTAAATAAAGCAAGGAAGATATTAGAGTCTAACTTCATACTTCACCAGCTGGCTTAGAATCAAATTAACACTCCCAGGAGATGACTGGCTGCAGCAGTTTAAGGTGAAGGGTGGGAGGAGGAAGTCAGGCTTGACAACCAGCTTGTCAATTTGACACAGCATATTTGTGAATCTGTCTCACAAGTTATGAAGTCAGTACAGTATGAAAAAGGTTTTAACCAGTTCCTGTTGCCATCCCGAGACCTACGAGTAGCTGTTGTGTTGCTGCCTGCGGCGAGCCGTCCTCATTTTCTCAAAGCGTGCCTCCATCTCTTCCAGGACTTTAGGCGTGTATCGCACCACCAACTTCACCGTGCCTTGCGCAGCTTTCAACAACTCCACGGCCTTCTCATGCTGCTCTCCCTCCACGCTCTGAATCCAAAGAGGCAGCAAGACAAAAAGAAAGGAAAATTTAACACCATTCTGCACTCCCCTCAATCCCACGTTCAGTCCCTTGAATTCCAATACACATATCGATAATTCAAACGCGTATGTGCCCACACACCAAAGCCATTAGAGGGATTAAGGATGCAGCCAGAGTGTCCTACAGCCATGTAAATAGCCCTGTAAGAAATAGAAGGCAGGTAAGCTCATCTACCGCTCATTATCACGGACTTGTTATCCTGCATGTGATTCCAGACTCACATTAATGTGGCTGACTCTTAGCCAGTCTCTGAATTGGCCAATGGGTTAAAGGGCAACTAGAGATGTTCAACCAGTGCCCAGTCTTGCCAGCAACACCCACATTCCATGCAAGAGTTATAAGTATCGTGGCTTAACTGCATAGCCAGCAAAGTACAGTGCTTCAATGAGTGCCTGTAGCCATGCAGACAATTATACTAAAACTTCACATCTACAAAGTGCCTAAATGTATAAAAGAGTCAGAAAATAACAATCAAAAACACAGCATTGCTGACGGTGCCTTAAAAGCTGCCAATTCACTTCACCACAAGTTCCCATTGGCCAAGAGAGGCCACATTACTATGACAACTCTTCAGAGGAAAGGAAACACAAGGTGATATTTACAGCGCTCTTTGTGAAGACAGAGCCTAGATTAAAATACAGTCCAGCAAAACGGCAAGGCAGTAACTGAGTCTGTTGAACAATGCCAGAATAGAGAAACCAAACCCAAGGTTGGTCTTGGCTTACTATTCTTTAAGCTGTTGTATAAAGTTCTGGTTAGATCCCAAATGGAGTAACCATGTTCAGTTCTGGGCACTTCACCTCAGGAAGGGTGTATTGGCATCAGAGAGAGTGCAGTGTACCTTCACCAAAATGATACTTAGGCTAAAAGGATCAAGTTATGAGGTTAGCATTGACCGGGCTTGTGGAGGATCTTGCAGCACAGAGATAACCTCTGGGCCACAAAGCCCGGATTCAAATCCCACCTCAAGATGTGATAGCCACAGCAGCGTGACATAACACATCCAAACAGACTGACAAAAGACAAAGACTGGGGGCTTGTATTCCTTCAACTCTTGAAATTCGAGAGATGTCAAGTTAAGGTCTTAAGGATTTGATAGATTTCATGGAGGGAGATATTTACTGTGGTTAGGAAATGCAGAGAAGTTGTGGCAGGGTGGGTCGAGGTGAGGAAGGAAGAGTCTTAACACCGCAGCTGGGTGATTCAGGGCTGATGTCAGAAAACACAAAGAATACTGAAAATTTGGAGTTCTCCCCTCTAAAGAAGCTGTAATTGCAAGGCTTGAACATTTTGGTTGAGCCCAAGACTTTTTAAAAAATAAATCAGTAATCGGATATGGGAGTCACTTGCTGAGCCAGCATTTATTGCCCATCCATAATCATCCTTGAGACTGATATTTTTAGACAAGTCTTTTGCTTTTTGTCTACTTTCTCTTTTCCTTATGACCATTACCACTTCCTCTGCTAATTTTTCCACAAAACCTTTGTCATTTAATTTCTCCCGCCCTCCTCCCTGTCTGAGACCTTCCCTTCATATTTGTCTTCCTCCTCTCCACTTTCTTCAGCATAAAATTTCTACCTTCCTTCAGTTCTGAAGAACAGTCATATTCAACTCAAAATGTTAACACAGCTTCTCTTGCCACACAGGCTACCAGAGCTGCTTAATATTATCTAGTACTTCTGTGTTTTTGTATCAGATTTTGAGAACCTGCAGTTTTTTTTTGTTTTCTTTGATATATTCTTGTTGAGTTGGGATATTACGGCTTACAGTACAAGGGGTCCATTCTGTAATTTTGATTGTGGACTAAAATGGGAAATGGACTATTTATAAGAACCAAGGATTGTGGAAAGGGTTATTGCACATTTTAAAAGCAAGTTACCTGTCATGCATTTAAGCAGTGGAGGGAGTGCACTTACAGAGCTGCTGAAGTCTTGGGGTGTGCATGAGAGGAGATTCAGCTGGCAACAAGTAGCTGATCGGTCTGTGGAACAATAAGCTGTCGTCAACGACAAAGGCCTTTTGCCTGCTGACAATGATTGGCTCAGAGGCTTCAAAACTAGGGGGCATAGGTTTAAGATGAGACGGGAAAGATATAAAAAGGGACGTAAGGTGCAAGCTTTTCACGCAGAGGGTGGTGTGTGTATGGAATGAGCTGCCAGAGGAAGTGGTGGAGGCTGGTACAATTTCAACATGTAAAAGGCATCTGAAAGGGTATATGAATAGGATGGATTTAGAGGGATATCGGCTAAATGCTGGCAAATTGGACTAGATTAATTTAGGATATCAGGTTGGCATGGACAAGCTGGACTAAAGAGTCTGTTTCCATGCTGTACATCTCTATGACTCTATGAGGCACCTGATCAGATTGCGAGGAGAAGCCACCAAAATCTCTGGAAAGGATGGAGCTGTCATTCTCTCTGCAGTAAAAAAAATCTTCTGCCTGAAAAAAAGTCAGTTTGTTTACTGTTATCAGTTGCGATAAACTGTGGCTCTTAACCAATAAACCAGAGATTTTATAAGTGTGAACCAATCACTATGGGCTGAAGAAGGGTGACTGGACCTAAAACATTAACTCTGCTTTCTTTCCACAGATACTGCCAGACCTGCTGAGGTTTTTCAGCAAATTATGATTTTGTTTTTGATTTCTAGCATCCACAGTTCTTCCTTTTAAGCTAATGGAATGTTGGTCTTTATTTCAAGGAGACTGCAGTATAAGAGTCGTGAATTCTTACTGCAAATGTACAGGGTGCTGGTGAGACCATATCTGGAGTAATATGAGCAGTTTAGGTCCCCTTATTGAAGGAAATATATCATTCCATTGGAGGCAGTTCAATAAGAGTTCACTAGAATGATCCCCAATGTGCAGGGAATGTCTTCTGAGCAAAGTTTAAACAGGTGGGGACTCGACTCACTGGAGTTTAGAAGAATTAGAGGTGATCTCATTGAAACATAGAGAATTCTTAATGGGCTTCAAATGTTATTGGAATGTTTTCCCTCATGAGAGGCACTAGGGCCGGAGGACACAGTCTCAGAATAAAGGGGTGCCACTTTAAGACTAAGATGCGGAGGAATTTCTTCTTTCAGAGAGTTGGGAGTCTTTGGAGCTCCTTGTCACAGACAGCTGCGAGCATAGAGTCCTTGTGTAAGGCTGAGATGGATAGATTCATGATCAGTCAGGTAATCAAGGGTTACAGGGAAAGGGTGGAAACATGGACATGAGAAGTGTTGGATCAGCCATGGTCTATTGAATGGTACAGCAAGTTTGAAGGGCTAAATGGTCTATTCTTGCTCTATTTCTTATAGTCTTATTTTTTTCTTTTAATTACTGAGTATGTGTTGGGGTTATTTAGAAGGGTAAACATTTATACTCTCCTTTTTCCAACCGCATGTCAATCAGATTAACATATTTGCTGAACTAAGTCTTGTTTTATAATAAATTAATAATTTTGCAGATTTTTTTTTGAAAACAAACTGGTTGACAATATTTTCTTCTACACCTTGAAAATTTCTGTCCTGTGGAGTTGTGGGAATAGAGGGAGGTAGTGCACCAACCTCGGTTGTAACATTTCCGACCAACAAAGGAAAAATAGGGGCATTAGAAACCTCTTTGGCCTTCAGCCAGCTTCACCCATTTGCTGCTACCAGTCACATTCACCAGAAAGAAGTAAAACTCAAGACCCACCACGCCGTTTACTGAGAGTAACTGGTCACCCCGTTTAAGACCTCCGTGTCTGTCCGCTACCCCTCCGGGTATAATTCGGGATATATAGATTGGGGAGTTCTGTTCCTTTCCACCCATTATGTTGAAACCAAGGCCCTCTTCTGTTTTAGGAAGTTCCACAACTCTGGGATGTGCGTGTCCCTCACTGGCTGCGAAAGCTGCAACTGTTGCCTGGGATACAGAAAGAGAGAGACAGGAAAACAGATTAACTGACACACAGTCGGGAGTATTTTCTCTGCAGGAAAGAATAATTTGCACAGACACAGTGCTTTTTCAGAGTGGTCCCAAAGGGCTCTGCAGTCTGTGTCATTCTTTATGAAACCGAGCTGCTGTTAACAATCCAAGAAACACGGCAACCAATGCACACACAGCAACATCCCACAAACACCGAGGTAGATGACAAGATAATCTCCCTCTTAAAACAACCATTGAGGGATCAATTTTAGTTGGTTCACAGTGGAGAACTCAGTGTCACTTACAGAGTCACGCAGCACGGAAACAGACCCTTCGGTCCAACAAGTCCAGGCCAACCACAAGCCCAAACTAAACTTGTCCCACCTGTCTGTACATGGCCCATTTCCTTCCAAACCTTTCCTACTCATGGACTTTGCTAAGTGTCTTTTAAACATTGTAACTGTGCCCACATCAACCATTTCCTCTGAAACTTCATTCCATACGCAAACCACCTTCTGTGTAAAAAAATTGCCCCTCATGTTTTTTTTAAAATCTCTCTCCTCTCACTTTAAAAATATGTCCCCTTGTCTTGAAATTCTCCATCCTAGGAAAAAGACACCTACCATTTAACCCTTTCTATACTCCTCATGATTTTATAAACCTCTACAAGGCTGCTTCTTAACCTCCTATGCTCCAGTGAAAGAAGTCCCAGCCTATCCAGCCTTTCTTTATAACTCAAACCCTCCATACCTGGAAAGATCCCAGTAGATCTCTTCTGATCCCTCTCTAGCTTAATAATATCCTTTGAACTGGACAAGAGGCCTGACCAATGTCCTGTACAACCTCAGCACAGCTTCCCAACTCCCATACTCAAAGATCTGAGCAATATAGGCCAGGGTGCTAAACACCTTTTTAACCACCCTGTCTACATGTGACAAACTTCAAAGAATTATGTACTTGAACCCCTAGGTCCCTCTGTCGACAACACGACCCAAGGCCCGACCATTAGTTATATAAGTCCTACCTTTGTTGTACCAAAATGCAATACTTCGCATAATCCAAATTGAACTCCAACTGCCATTTTCAGCCCACTGACCCATTTGATTAAGATCCCTTTGTAATCTTAGAAAACCTTCTTCACTGTCTACAATGGCACCAATTTTCTTCAAATAGTGGCCATGGGGTCACTCCTGTTCAACTGGGATGAGAGACGAAGCCTTGGTTTAACATCTCATTTGAAAATCAACACACTCCACAGTAAAGCACTCCACCAGGACCGGGCCCTTTGCCTCTCTGGGGTCGAAGTCCCAGAATTACCTCCATAAACCTTTCTGCCTCTCCATCTAAACGACTCTATCTTCCTTACAAGTGATTCTTAAACTAAACCTCTTTGACAAAGTCACTATTACCAATCATCTTCAGCATTTGTTGAAATGAATACATTAAATAAAATGTAAACCCTGACCATTAATAAACACAGAGAAACTGGTCCCATTGTTTAGTCTGTCAGTCTGCTACCCCTCTGGGCGTAGGGTGGAATAAATACACAGGCGGGTTCTCTTCCTCCTTGACCATTTGTCAGCTGACATTATGAAGAACTGCCAAACAAAGTCGATGGTATTCCCCTCCCATTGACATTTAACAGCATCCCAAATTGTCAACATTCTGTGGCATTACCACGGACTGGACAAGCGTATGAATATGATAGCTACAGTGGTAGATCAGAGGCTGGGAATCCTGCAGTGAGTAACTTACCTCCTGACTCTCCAGAGCCAGTCCACCATTTATAAGACACGAACAGGACTGTGATGGAAATCTCTCCATTTTCCTGGATGAGTGCAGCTCCGCTATCACTTTAGACAAAGTAGCGTGCTTGATCGGCACTACATTCACCACCAGCACACAGTGGCTGCAGTGTGCGCTCCATCTACAGGTTAAACTGCAGCAGGTCGACAAAGCTCCTTCCAAACCCATCAGCCATACCACCTCAAATAACAAGGACAGCAGTTACATGGGAACCCAGCACCTGCAGGATCTGCGCTAAGTCACTTGCCATTCTGACTTGGAACTATCTCACTGTTCCTTCACTGTTGCTGGATCAAAATCCTGGAACTTCCTTCCTAAAAGCACTGGGAGTGCGCCTCTACTAAATGGTCTGGAGTAGCTCAGGATTGCATCTCACCACCAGCTTCTCAATGATGTGGAGGTACCAGCGTTGGAATGGGCTGGACAAAGTCAGATGTTACATGACACCAGGTTATAGTCCAACGGGTTTATTTGAAATCACAAGTTTTCACAGCACTGCTCCTTCATCAGGAGCGCTCTGAAAGCTTGTGATTTCAAATAAACCTGTTGGACTATAACCTGGTAACAGCTTCTCAAGAGCAACTGGAGTGTAGGTGGTTGAGGGGTAACCTTATAGAGGTTTATAAAATCTTAAGGCCTACAGATAAGGTGAATGGTACATATCTTGTCCCTAGGGGTTGAGGATTTCAAAACTAAGGGGCATATTTTAAGGTGAGAGGAGAAAATTTAGAAAAGACATGGGGGGCAACTTTTTTACATTGAGAGTAGCTTGTGTGTGGAATGAACTTCCAGACGAAGTGGTGGATGCAGGTAAAGTTACAATGTTTAAAAGACATTTGGATAAGTGCATGAATAGGAAAGGTTTGGAGGGATATGGGCTAAACGCAGGCAGTGGGACTAGTTTAATTTGGGATTATAGTCGGCACGGACTGGTTAGACTGAAGGGTCTGTTTCCGTGCTGGGTGTCTATGACTCAAATTAGTGAAAGGCAATAAATGCTGGCCTTACTAGCGAGGTGCACAATCCAGGAATGAATAATTCATTTTTAAAAATTGATTGGAGGTTGTTCCCTCTGGTCAAAGAGTTCAGGGCGACACAGAATTACCTTAAAATCTGAGTCAGGCCATTCAGGAGTAATATCAGGAAGTCCGTCTTCACATAAAGACTACTGGAGAGCTGGCTGTCTCCCCCAGAAATCTCTTGTGGCTAAGGGTCAGTGGATACTTTCAAATTTGAGACTGATACATTTTTGTCAGGCAAGGGTGCTTAGTGCGATTGCACTCAGGCAGGTACGTCAGGTTACGGTTCAGAGCGGCCAGGACCCGACTGGATGGTAGAAGTGACTATGGCCTTCTCCTGATCCTGTGGTCACAGGTTCGCAACTACCTTGTTACTCGTGCTCAGTGAGGGACCCGGGTTCATCAGGCTGTGGGTACCTTGGCTGTTGCGTGGGCTCGGATCTCAGGACTGCCACTGATGTCGAGTGTCTCGTAAAGCTGTTCGTACACCTGGAATGAGAAACGGGGTATGGGAACACAGAAAACAGAAGCAGGATTAGACCATTTTCCCACTGAGCCTGCTCCACCATTTAATATGATCATGGACAATCCTCTACCTTAATGCCATACTCCGGCTCCCTGGCAGACTCTTTGACACCATTAGCTTCTAAAAAGCTACTTATTTCTATTCCTCCACAATGGTAGAGAATTCACAGGCTCAGCACACTCTGTATGAAGAAATTTGCCCTTATCTCAGTCTGAAACGATTAAATGTGTATCCTAAGAATGTGACCCTCGAGCTAGACCCCCAGGCCAGGAGAAACATCATTCCTGCATCCTGTCTGTCCAGGCCTGTCAGAATTGTACATGTGATGATGAGATCGCCTCTCATTCTTTTAAATTCTACTGAATACAGAGCCAGGTGACTCAATCTCTCCTCTGACTAACTTCACGTCCCAAGAGTCCACCCATTATGTTCTCCTGCCGTCCTCCTTACACCACCTGCACTAAGCTAAATGACAAAACCTGTCAAAAGACAAGTTTACAGGGGTAGGAAACAAAAAATAAATGCATAAAATTTCAAAAACACACCTTTTGATGCTAATTCTGTGTTTGATAGTGTTAACTGCTTAAGCAAATCTGCACTGGTGCAACCCCTTTATACATTTGCAACACGCCAGGAATTCTACACAGTTTCAGCAAATCTGTGGCTCCCAGCATGTTAGCCAATTGTACAGCCCCTGCACGGAAGTATTCTCACAGCACCCTGTGTCATTATGGAGCAGCACCGCACTCTCAAAAATTAATGTAATAGACTAATAACTATAATCAACCCCAGTACAAAAGACAGTCACTCATGGATTACAATCTAATGCTGTCGGATCTCTTGTGGCATCTTCATGGTATAATTATACCAACAAGACTGTTAATCAAGTATGGCGCAAAACATATTAAGGAAACTTGGCATTACACATACACACCAGACTTTTAAAAAGACTTTGAGCTGTTCTCCCATGGTCTTTCACTCAGTCAGTAGAGATCCAGTATGAGTTTGAGGTGAGGTGCAGGATTATTGGAACAGACCACACAATTTATGGTCTGCCCTTACTCTCACACAATATGTTAACTTTTCTCATTACACATTTCTACATCCACACTTGAAAACCACAGTATGTAGGCAAACAAAACAGATCTAAAATGGCACCTGCCTAGAATCGTCCTGCAGCATTTCCAGAGGTCAGTGGGTGTAATTACAGTGTGACGTTTACTTATGTAGTTTCCATCTTAAATGTGGGTGCAAGAATAATAATGCAAAGTGTTAATATAAGTGCATGACTTAAATGTGAGAACAGACAGCAATATTCTATGGACAAAACAGTATGCAGGCACAACGTATTACTGAGATAACAAGGTGTGGAGCTGGATGAACACAGCAGGCCAAGCAGCATCAGAGGTGCAGGAAGGCTGACGTTTCGGGCCTAGACCCTTCATCAGAAATGGGGGAGGGGAAGGGGATTCTGAAATAAATAGGGAGAGAGGGGGAGGTGGATAGAAGATGGATAGAGGAGCAGTTTCAGGGCCGGAGAGATTACGAGAGAGTTGCAGTGAGATCCACTGAGGTCTTTCATCCAGTTCTACACTGTGTTATCTCAGATTCTCCAGCATCTGCAGTTCCTAATATCTCTGAAACAATTTTAACCCTATTGCGAAGCCTCTTCTAAGGATGCCTACCTTGAAGAAGTTACCCTCCTCCCTCCGGAAAGACCTCAGTGGATCTCTCTCCCACCGCAACTCTCTCTTAATCTCTTCAGCCCTGAAACTGCTCCTTTATCCATCTATCTGCGTCCCCCTCTCTCCCTGTTTATTTCAGAACCCCCTTCCCCTCCCCCATTTCTGAAGAAGGGTCTAGGCCCGAAACATTAGCTTTCCTGCTCCTCTGATGCTGCTTGGCCTGCTGTGTTCATCCAGCTCTTACACCTTGTTATCTCAGGTTCTCCAGCATCTGCAGTTCCTACTATCTCTGAAACAAAGTATTACTGGCTGATCTTCACTGATGCTGTAAATGGACATTAAGACCAAGTATATTCTTCAGTTAAATTTGGTAGGGATATTCTCTGTAGTACAGGCTAAGGTGCCAGAAGACACAAACCTTGGGCAAAACAACCTTATTCCTTCTGACGTGTGTAACTGCAGTCTGACAATTTCTTATTAAAGATTTGAACATCAGAATTGACTGGGGACTTTTTGAAACACATTTCTCAATATGGACAGGTGAGCTACATAGAATTCACAACACAGAAACAGGCTAATTAAGATTAATTGGTCTAAGCCAATCTTATACACCACAGAAGTCTTCCCCACTACCCCCCACTCTCCAACAGCATAACCTTCCATTCCTTTCTCCCATATACGTTCACCAGCTTCACCAAAAATATATCAATGAGGTTCACCTCAACTACTCCACGTTGCAGTGAATTTTAAATTCTCACTGTGCTCTTTGTTAAAATCTTACATGTTAGGAGGAGTAAAATTCATTTTTAATCAGATGCAACTGTAAGATGTGCAAATAAGCTTCTTTCCTTCGAAGGATGACGCATGCACAAAGAGCCATAATACACAAACACATTTGCTGATGTTGAGTTTAATGAGCGCGTGCATTTAGGGAGCAAAGCTATAGTCATTGATTGTGTACTGACCTCTCGGATGGCAGAGCAGAACTTGCTCTGAAGAACTCGCTGCAGTGTCTGCAGTTTCTGC
>JAHRHZ010000008.1:15394668-15436994 GCA_024137785.1 Ginglymostoma cirratum | reverse complement strand
GATATGGGCCAAATGCTGGCAAATGGGACTAGGTCAGATTGGGATGTCTGGTCGGTATGGACTAATTGCACCGAGAGGTCTATTTCTGTGCTATTTGACTCAATGACTCTAAGTCTGCACCTGACATAACCAAGCACGTAAATATTGTAAAGTGAAAGAAGGATCTGAGATACCTCTTCTTTCATCACCATCCCAGGCTACAGAAACACCTTTCAGGTGAAGAAGTGATTTACCTGCCCTTCTCTCAAACTAGTGTACTAAAGAAGGTAAACTATTTGAGATAAAAGGTACTGCAGATGCTGGAGAATCCGAGATAACAAGCATGGGGCTGGATGAACACAGCAGGTCAAGCAGCATCATAGGAGCAGGAAAACTTGACGTTTCGGACCTAAACCCTTCATCAGAAAATGCTGTCCTTTTTCGGATGAAGGGTTTAGGCCCGAAACATCAAGTTTTCCTGCTCCTATGATGCTGCTTGACCTGCTGTGTTCATCCAGCCCCAAAGTAAACTATTTGTTGGCCCTCAAAGTGAGAGGATTCCAGTACAGGAGCAGGGATGTCTTGCTACAATTATACACGGCATTGATGGAAGATTTTGTGCTGTTTTTGATCTCCTTGTCTGAGAAAGGACCTTCTTGCTGCAGAAGGAAGAAGGTGCGAAGGTTTTACCAAAATTGATTTCAGGGTTGGCAGGTTTGACATATGAGGAGAGATTGAGTCAATTAGGATTCTATTCAGTGGAGCTTAGAAGAATGGGGAGGGGATCTCATTGAAACCTACAAAATTCTACCAGGTCTAGAGAGGTTAGGTGCAGGAAAGATAGTGGGGAGTCCAGAACCAGGGGGCATTGTTTAAAGATAAGGGATAACCTTTAGGACTGAGATGAGGAGAAATTCTTCACCCATAGAGTAGCGAGCCTGTGGAATTCGCTATCACAGGAAGTGGTTGAGGCAAAAACATTGTGTTTTCAAGAAGGAGGTAGGTATAGTTTTTTTTTGTGGCTAAAATGATCAAGGAATATAGGGAGAGGGCAGGATTAGAGTATTGAGCTCAATCAGCATGATTATACCGAAAAGCGTAGCAGGCCCGAGGGACTGAATGGCCTACACCAGCTATAATTTTCAATGTATTTACTGCTCTCACTGTGATCTCATCTACAATGGGAAGATGAAACGCAGACAGGGCGACCCCAAGCTTCCAGTTGCCTGCCACTGCAACACATTATTGTGCTCCCTGGGCAATATCTCTGTCCTGGGCTTGCTGCAGTGCTCCAGCGAAGCTCAGTGCAAGCTGGAAGGACAGCAGGAACAAATTACTGCAGATGCTGGAATGTTGAACTGAAAGCAAACAATGCTGGGAATCAGAGCAGGTCAAGCAGCATCCATGGAGAGAGAGAGAGTAAGCTAATGTTTTGAGTCTAGATGACTCTTCATCAGAGCTGGAAGAACAGTATAACTAAAAACCGAAAGAAATGCAGATGCTGTAAATCAGGAACAAAAACAAAGTTGCTGGAAAATCTCAGCAGGTCTGGCAGCATCTGTGAAGGAAAAAACAGAGTTAACGTTTCGAGTCCGGTGTTCTGAGGAAGGGTCACCGGACCTGAAACGTTAACTCTGTTTTTTCCTCTACAGATGCTGCCAGACCCGCTGAGCTTTTCCAGCAATTTCTGTTTTTGTTCCTGATGTATTGTGGAAGAACAGTATCTTGTTTTCTGCTTGGGAACCCTGTGGCCTTCTGGTCTCAACATCAAGTTCAATAATTATAGAATCGAAGCATCTCCTTCCATGTCCTATCAGCATAGCTGACCAATTTCACCTATTTGTGGTCCACATTATTAGCATTTCTCTTCCCCTGGCTTATTATCAGCTGTCTCTTTGTCTACCTAACGTTCCATTCTATCCCTAGTCTCCCTCTCTAACGTAACCCTAACACACCTACCCATAGCTGTGATTCCACAGCTGGACAACACACTCTGAACACTCCCAAATGCGCTTGCTATACTGACAATGAGATTACAGCTATCAGTTGAGCTCATCATGTGGCTCATTTACACTTGTGAGAAATGGCATACATTCCTTCTCCATGAACAAAAGAGATACGTTGAAAGCCTTACTCCTTTTTTTGAAATGCACAGGCCATTGCTTCCTCCATGGCAACACCTCAGCTAGTCAGACTGGATGCGTCAACCAATCACATTCCTTGCCTCCGATCATTTGAAATTTGGCATTCTTGTGTTTGTCCTGATGTGTGCGAGACGAGCTCTCTCACAGAACCCCTACAGTGCAGATGCAGACCATTTGGCCCATCGAGTCTACACCAAACTGCATCCCAACCCCACCCCATAACCATGCATTCCCTTTAGACCAACTCACCCTAACCTGCATACCTTTGGACTGTGAGGAAACTGGAGCACCCGCAGGAAACCGTTGCTGACATGGGGAGAATGCGCAAACTGCACGCAGACAGTCACCTGCTGCTGGAATTGAACCTGGGTCCCTGATGCTGTGAGGCAGTAGTGCTCACCACTGAGCCATTTTTCTCTCTCTCTGTCTTCCATCCCCTCCCCCCACCCCCAGCAATATTCAGTCATTATCTGTAAAGGAAGAACTTACGAAAATACACTGCAGAAGCAGAGTAGGTCATTTGGCTCCTTCAGTAAGACCATGGCCTATAGTTCCTTAAACCTGGAGACCCAGGGGCAGGGGGTGGTCTTCAGAGGGTCAGTACAGACTCGATGGGGGGAATGGACTGTATCTGCACTGTAACGATTCCATGATTCTACAACTGGACTTGAGTTGACCTGAACCAATGTTTTTCAAAGGTTTTCATTGCTTTATTTATAAAGCCTGGAATCTATACAACCCCCATAAACAGGTACGGAATAAGGCCATCCAGTCCATGCCATCTCTTTGTAGTGCAATCTAGTCAGTCCCATTCTCCTCTTTTCTCCCTGTAGTAAGAAAGTTTGTTTATTCATTTTCCTTAAATTAGTGATTGTCTCGGTATTCCCCGCCCTTATCGATGACAAGCCCAGGCCATTATGATTTGATCAGCAGTTCTTCATCACATTCCCTGCTCCATTTCCTCCCCAAAAGTCTGAAATGAGTGACTCCAATTGGCCAATGAGAAGTTTTTTTTAATGTCTACCTTATTCAAATCTGCCATAAACCTGGAGAAGCTCAGCAGGACTGGCAGTATCTGTGGAGAGAAAGTGGAGTGACCCTGCTTCAGAAACTGGACCAGAAATGTTAACTCTGTTTCTCTCTCCACAGACGCTGCCAGACCTGCTGAGTTTCTCCAGCAATTTCGGTAGTTCCAACACATGCAGTTCTTTAGAATATAGAACTGTACAGCACAGGAATGGGACCTTTAGCCCATGATGTTGTACTGAACATGATGCCAAACTAAACTAATTCTTTCTGCCTGCCCTTAGTCCATATCCCTCCATTCCTTGCATATTCATGTATCTATTCCTTTAATGCTCCGATTGTATCTGCCTCCACCATCACCCCTGGCAGCGTGTTCCAGGCACCTACCACTCTCTGTGTAAAAAACTTGCTCCTCACATCTCCTTTGAACTTTCCCCCTCTCACCTTAAATGCATAGCCCCTAGTATTAGTCATTTCAACTCTGGGAAACAAAGATCCTGTCAACCCTATCCATGCATCTCATAATTTTATAGACTTCTGTCAAGATTCCCCGCAGCCTCTGCTGCTCCAGAGAAAACAACCTGAGTTTTTCTAGCCTCTCCTTACAGTTCATACCCTCTAATCCAGCCAGCATCCTGGGAAACCCCTTCTGCATCCTCTCCAAAGTATCCACATCCTTCCTGTAACTTGGCGAGTGGAATTGAACGCAATGCTCTAGGTGTGGCCGAACCAAAGTCTTATAATGCTGCAACATAACATCCTGAGATGACAAGGTGTGGAACTGGATGAACACAGCAGGCCAAGCAGCATCAGAGGAGCAGGAAGGCTGATGTTTCGGGCCTAGACCCTTCTTCAGAAAACCTGCTCCTCTGATGCTGCTTGGCCTGCTGTGTTCATCCAGATCTACACCTTGTTATCTCAGATTCTCCAGCATCGGCAGTTCCTACTATCATCCACATAACATCCTGGCTTCGTTTTATTCTGCTATAACCTTATCCACCTCAATCAGCTCTCCCTTCAAACTTCCTCACTCCAACATGAACGCTGACTTTTCAGCTTTCCAATGACCTGATGTCCCATTCCCTGTTTCCCCATTTCATTTCCCTCACTGCTTCACTTCACTGCTCAGCATAATAGCCTGGCCCGATATTCCAAAGCGACCCTGAGGACACAGAGTTCAATCGTGTGAATATGAATCACTAAACAAATTCTATAGATAATTGGGAGGGCAGATGGAACATTGGCTTTTATCTCAAAAGGAATGGAGTATAGAAGTAGGAATGTTTTGCTGAAGCTATACAAGGTACTAGTCAGACCACTTCTATATTACTGTGAACAGTTTTGGGTCCTTTATTAAAAGTAAGAAAGACTGGCATTGGATCGAGTTCAGAGAAGGTTCACTCGGCTGATCCTGGGTATGCAGGGACTGTCTTATGATGGGGGGGGGGGTGTTGAGTAAATTGGGCTTATATTTTCTTTATTCATTAACAGGATGTGGGCATCACTAGCTAGGCAGAATTTAATGCCCGTCCCTAATTGACCAGAGGGCAGTTCAGAGTCAACCACATTGCTGTGGGTCTGGAGTCACATGTAGGCCAGAGCAGGTAAAAGATGGCAGTTTCCTTCCCTAAAGGGCCATTAGTGAATCAGATGGGTTTTTCCCCTGGACAATGGATTTGTGGTCATCATTAGATTCTCAATTCCAGGTGTATATTGAATTCAAATTCCACCATCTGCTGTGGCAGGATTTGAACCCAGGTCCCCAGGATTAACAGCCCAGTGATAATACCACCAGGCCATCACTTCCCCCTATTAATTGGAGTTTAGAAAAACAGAGGTGACCTTATTGAAACATATAAGATTCTTAAAGGACTTGACAGGGTAGATGCAGAGAGGTTGTTGCCCCAGTGGGAGAGTCTAGGACCACAGGACATCATCTCAGGGTAAGGGGTCGCCCATTTAAGACAGAGATGAGGAGGAATTTCTAATCTCAGAGGGGAGTGAATCTGCGGAATTCTCTACCACAGAGGGCTTTTGAAGCTGGGTCAAACATTCAAGGCTTCGAGAGACTGATTTTTAATCAGGTAAAATAAACCAACTGCGGATGCTGAAACAAAAACAGAAACTTCTGGAGAAACTCAACAGGTTTGGCAGCATCCGTGGAGAGAAAGCAGAGTCACCTTTCTTCAGAACTCTGTTTCTTATATCTTGTTTCAAATCCCTCCATGTTCATCCCCCTTTCCCACCCACCCGCGCCAGTAATCTCCTTTGGCTCCACAATCCTTGGTTCGACTAGGCCTGTACTCATTAGAATTTGGACGGATGAGAGGGGGAATCTGATTGAAATGTATAAAATTCTGACCAAATATGTGCAGAGGGGCGATGTTTCTTCTCGTCGAGGGGAGTTTGGCAACTTGAAGAAGGGTCACTGGACCCGAAAAGTAAACTTTGCTTTCTCACCACAGATGCTGCCAGACTTGCTGAGCTTCTCCATCAATTTCTGTTTTCGTTTGTGGAAACAGTGAACACAATCTTATGATACGGGTGGACCATTTAGGACTGAGATGAGGAAACATTTCTTCACTCAGAGGGCAATGAACCTGTGGTATTCTGTATGACAGAAGATTGTGGAGGCCAAGTCACTAAACATATTTGAGAAAGAGATTCATAACTTTCCAGATTTTAAAGGCATCAAGGGGATGAAAGCAGGAATATGGCTTGAGATAGAGGATCAGCCCCGAGTGGCAGAGCAGGCTTGAAGGGCCGAATGGCCTACTCCTGCCCCTAGTTTCTATGTTTCTATCAATTCCTCGAACTGTGGTGGCAGACGTCCCTGTGAGTGAAAGTCTGTCATGTCCTGAATTTGCAAAGGACCGGTCACCAGAGGGCAGCAGAGTTCTCCTTTTCACTGCAATACTGAAGCAGTGAGAACACATTTGTGGAGCTGGAGGAACACAGCAGGCCAGGCAGCATTGGAGGAGCAGGAAAGCTGACGTTTCAGGTCTGGACCCTTCTTCAGAAATGGGGAGGGGCAGGGGGAAGGGAGTTCAGGAATAGAGAGAGGAAGGGTGGGGTTGGGGAAGGTAGGTGGGATGGCGATAGGTGAGGGCAGGTAGGTAGAGGTGAGGATTAGTCAGTGAAGTGGGACGAGCGGATAGGTGGGAGAGAAGACGGACATGTCAAGGAGGTGGGAATGAGAGGGAGGGTTGGTCTTGGGATGAGGCTGGGGGTGGAGAGATTTTGAAGCTAGTAGAGTCCACATTGAGACCATTGGGTTGTAGGCTTCCAAGGCAGAATATGACGTGCTGCTCCTTTAGTTTCCGAGTGGCGTCATTGTGACACTGGAGGAGGCCCATGATGGACATGTCGTCCAGGGAGTGGGAGGGGGAGGGGAGGGGGAGTTGAAGTGGTTTGCGACAGGGAGGTGTTGTCATTTGTCGCGAACCGAGCGCAGGTGCTCGACAAAGCGGTCTCTCTCCCACTGAAGTAGTGGACCTTTTAAAATGACCACACTTTGTCTGAGATACCACAGTAGATATACCATCAACATATACCATACGTTTATTTACCTTTTCTCTCTTTGGAGAGTCGCACTCACGAAACAGGTCAGAGTTTGGAGAATTAGAGAGTCTGGAGAAACATCATTTCCATAGCAACCTTGTGAAGACCTTTGTCCAGAAATGAGGGTGTAATTATAACCAATGGTTCCCAGAGAGAAGAACTCCATGATTTAAGGAGGAAATGGCCTAATGATATGAATACTGGACTGTTAATCTATAGACCCAGGTAATGTTCTGGTGACCCAGGTTTGAATCCTGCCACGGCAGATGGTGGAATTTGAATTCAATAAAAATCTGACATTAAGATGGCCATTGTTGATTGTCTGAAAAACCCGTCTGGTTCATTAATGTCCTTTAGGGAAGGAAACTGCCATCCTTAGCTGATCTGGCCTACCTGTGACTCCAGACCCACAGTAATGTGGTTGACTCTTAACTCCCAATTGGGTAATTAGGGATGGGCAATAAATGCTGCCTAGTCAGCGATGCCCTCATCCTGCGAATGAATTTTTAAAAAATGGGAAATGGGGACACTGGTCAAACTGGACTTCAAATAAATCAGACCCCAAGGATGTGTCAATTTGCTAGTTTTATTGTCTCTGCCTCCTGGGATGGTCTAAACCTCTTATCTACAGTGTGAGGGGTGGCCTGATAAAGTTATTTAATGTCATCAAGGGGTTCAACTAATCAGATGTAGAGAAGGTGTTTCTACACGTCGGGTGAGTTGGAAGCAGGAGCACTGGGCTGACACATGAAAGAGTCCATCTGTTTTTATTTCTTTGTATATTTTAAAGTTGTGGGCTGAAATGAGAAAAGAACTGATTCAAAACGGATGATCGCTGCGTGTTTTGGAGAGCAAGTAACCTGACACTCATTGTGAACCAGTGGTCAAAGTTGTAGTTTGCAGACAAGTTGGCACCGAGGGGCTGTGGAGCTTTGGTTGGCAACAGGAAGCTGATTGGCCTGTGGACGCGTGACTGGTTATCGATGACAACACACACAACATCGAAGTGTGGCTTTGAAGTTCTGCTGCAGAACGCTACTTATCATAAAGAAATGTAAATTAGGACAAAAGAGATGAAACTACTTTTGGGATGAGGGTAGACTTAAAATGCTGACTGTATTCACAATTTTGTAGGGGACTTTTCTGCGGTTTGATCGACTCTTTGTACTGTTATCTGATACCGAAGCAGTCCATGTCCAAATATAACAAGACCTGGACAACATCTAGGCTTGGGCTGAAAAGACTCAAGTAATATTCATCACACACAAGTGCCAGACAATGACCATCTCCGACGAGAGAATCGAACCACTGCCCTCTTGCATTACCATCACCGAATTCCCCCACTCTTAATATCCTGGGCTGGGGGCTGGGTGTGGTGTCACCACTGTGGGCTCGGTTAGCTGGACGGCTGGTGTGTTATGCAGGCTCATGCCAAAGTTGAGGGTTCAATTCCTGCATTGGCTAAGGTCAACATGAAGGTCATAACTTCTCAATCTCTCCACTCACCAGAAGGGTGGTGACCATCAGGTTAAACCACCACCAGTTGTTTCTAATGGGAGAACATTTTATAGTGCTCAGCAGCTATGGCGACCTTACCATTGATCAAAAACTCGTCATATAAATACAGTGGCTACAAGAGCTGGTTGGAGGCTAGGAATCCTGCAATAACAAAGTAGCTCACCTCCTGACTCCTGAAAGCCTGTTCCCCCATCTCCAAGGCACAAGCCAGGAGTGTGATGGAATACTTCCCTCTTGCCTGGATGGGTGCAGCTCCAACAACACTCAAGAAGCTCAGCACATCAGCCCATTTGATTGGCACCGCATCCACTCCCTCCACCACCGACGCTCAGTAGCAGCAGTGTGTACTATCTACGAGATGCACTGCAGAAATTCACCAAAGATCCTCAGGCAGCACATCCCAACCCCACAACCAGTGAGTGTTGCCTCACAATGGTAAGGACCCAGGTTCAATTCTAGCCTCAGGCGACCGTCTGTGTGGAGTTTGCACATTCTCACTGTGTATGCGTGGGTTTCCTCCGGGTGCTCCGGTTTCCTCCCACAGTCCAAAGGTATGCAGGTTAGGGCGAATTGGCCATGGGAAATTGCCCCATAGTTTTTAAGGTGGGTTATGCAGGGATAGGGTAGGGGGGTCTCTAGGTGGGATGCCCTTTGGAGGGTCAGTATGGACTGAATGGGCCAAATGGCCTGCTTCCATACTGTAGGGATTCTATGACAAGATCAGACAGATGGGAATACCACCTCCTGCAGTTTCCTCTCCCAACCATTCACCATCCTGACTGGGAAATATATCACCATTCCCCAACTACCACTGGGTCAAATTCCTCCTAAAGGCCAGTGTGGTTCAACCTGCAGCATCTTTACCTGCTCACTTGAACAGCTGGGGCAACTAGGAATGGGCAATAAATGCTGACCCAGCCCACGATACCCAAGTCTCATGAGTGAATATAAATAAATACAAGAAAAAAATTCTGCTGATGCCAGAAATCTGAAATATAAATATAAAATGCTGGAGAAACACAGGTTTGGTAGTGTCTGCAGGGTTAGGGTTTTCTCATTCAAATTTCTGGAGTGGGACTTCAATTCACAATCTGCAATTTCAGAGGTAACAGTCTTCTCTATCGATCCACTGTTGACAACAAATAGACCCTTTGATTGTGATGCTTCCTTTAGAATTTGGGTACAAATCTAACTCTGTCTCAACGTGCGAGTAGCAAGATGCATTGGACTGACTCTGTCTGAATTTTTGGATCATCCTCATTTTAAGAAAAACATACCAATTGTAAAATTTAGAGCTTGTTCTTCAAATGAAAAGTCTTCTGAGCCTTTTATACCAATATTCTTTGGTTTGATGAAGTCAAACATTCACATATTAAGAAGAAAACACATTTCTGCAGTGATGTTCTCAATCCGGATAATAAAGCTACAAGCTTACCAATGATCTGGAGCACTTACTGAAACCATCGATGCCAGAATCACCTGGTTCTCTGGTGAAGTTTGTTCCAAATTCCTCGTGCCTGTACAATACCAATCTGTTACCTCACAACACAAACTGTGGTTTGATTCACGGAGCTAGCAAGAACTGCAGATGCTGGAGTCAGAAATAGCACAGTGCGGAGCTGGAGGAACACAGCAGGCCAGGCAGCATCAGAGGAGCAGGAAAGTTGACGTTTCCGGTTGGCACTTTTCCGAAACGTCCCGACCCGAAACGTCAGCTTTCCTGCTCCTCTGATGCTGCCTGGCCTGCTGTGTTCCTCCAGCTCTGTGCTGTGTTATCTGTGGCTTGATCAGCCCAGAATCCGGTGCACAGACATGCCTAATATTGTGGAGAACTGGTGGGCTCTCTTGGCCTATTCAACATGCATTCCGAATTTACATTACAACTTGCCATGTAAACGTCATGCAGTAGTTACACTCTTCCACCAGTGGTGACACCAAAGGGTGTCAGTTTCAGATCTCTCAGCCTGCATCGTTGGGGAAACCCTGAGGTTGCAATCAACTCCCACCTCTCTGTGTCCCGAAACTGTGCAAAACTAAGCAATCTGAACTGAATCTGCTGTCTGGCATCCAATTAACCTCTGACCTCTAACCCTGCTCCAGAACCAGGGGTAAGGGGTCACAGTTTAAGGATACAGGGGAGTCTATACAGGACTGAGATGAGGACAGATGTCTTCACCCAGAGAGTGGGGAAACCTGTGGAATTCCCTACTACAGAAGGCAGTTGAGGTCAAAACATTGATTGTTTTCAGGATATAATACTTAGGACCATTGGGATCAAAGCATATGGGGAGGCACGAACCAGTGGCTGTGGACACAGAAACAGCATTCATATTTCAAGTCTAGAGTGTGACCCTTCATCAGAGTGTGAGTTATACCAGACTCAAAATGTTAATTCTGTCTCTTTCTCCATGGGTGCTGCCAGACCTGCTGAGTTTCTCTAGCACTCCCAAAAAAGTTTTTATTGCAGAATCTCAATATCTGCCGCATTTTACTTTTTGTATTAAAGCCAGCAAGGGGCTGGGAGAAATAAAAACAGAAATTGCTGGAGAAACTCAAGCAGATCTGGCAGTATCTATGGTGGCGGGGGGGGGAGGGCGGGGGGGGGAGAGTGAGGGGGAGGGAGAGAGACAGACAGAGAGATACTGATAGACAGAAACAGAGTTAACCTTTCACGTCTAGTTTCTGTTCTTTGAAAAAGCTGTGAACACAGCGAGTGCTGAGTGAGGGGAGGCGATTGTGGGCTGTTAATCTAGGGGGGGCAGGTAATGTTCTGGAGACCTGGGTTTAAATCCTGTCACAGCAGATGCTGGAATTCGAATTCAATAACTATTTGGAATCAAGTATATTATAAAGACCATGAATCAACTGTCATGAAAAACCCATCTGATTCACTAATGTCCTTTGGGGAAGGAAACTTCCATCCTTACCTGGTCTGGCCTACACCATGGCTCTAGACCCACAGCAATGTGGTTGACTTTAATTTTTAAAGGAGGATCGCCATTCCTGAAATGTTCATTCTGCTTTCTCTGTACAGATCAACAGAGTTATCCCAGCAATTTCTGGTTTCCAGCATCTATAGTTCCTTTGACTTTTATTTCTTGCGGTTGGCTCTTAACTGCCAAATGGGCAATAAAATGCTTGCCTTGTCAGCAATAACTTCATCCCCTGAAATAATAAGAAGACAGACTGGAAGAGGCTGAATGGCCTACCATTGCTACTATTTTACACAGACCAACGCTTGGATGGCCCAGTAGTTAGCAGCGATGCCTCACAGTGCCAGGGATGTGGGTTCGATTCCACCCTTAGGTGACTGTCCATGCAGAGTTTGTGCATTGTCTGTGTGGGTTTCCTCCAGGTGCTCTAGTTTGCTCCCACAATCCAAAGAGGTGGATTGGCTGTAGGAAATGCAGGGTTAGGGGGATTGGATGGGATACTCTTTCACTGTGAACCCAAAGGGCCTGCTCCTGTACTGTTGGGGGCTCTCTGGTTCACCCTGAAGATGACCCAGAAAGGTCTCCTGATGACATTGCAACCCCATGTAAGTGAACACACTGCGGAAAATCCCAGGAGCAGGCCCTTTGGCCGACTCTGTCTGTTGGATGCCATCCTAATCCAATCCTATCAATGTCCTTGCATGGAGAGTAGGCACTGCCGATGCTGGAGAATCTGAGATAACAAGGTGTGGAGCTGGATGAACACAGCAGGCCGAGGAGCAGGAAAGCTGACGTTTCGGGTCTAGACCCTTCTGTTCATCCAGCTCTACACCTTGTTATATCAACGTCCTTGCATGGCCTGTATCTCTCTACATCTTGCCTGTTGACCCGTCTGTCTGTCATCTTCTTCTTGAGGAAGGGTCACTGGACCTGAAATGCTAAACTCTGATTTCTCTCCACAGATGCTGCCAGCTGTTCCCCGCAATTTCTGCTCTCGTTTCCAGTTACTGCAGTTCTTTTGGTTTTTTTTTCACTCCACTTGTCTGCGTTGGCTCCCTGAAAAACTGAAAGCTCCCCTTGACCGCACGTTATGGTTTCCCCAAGAACAATATATTTCAGATACAATAAGTTAATACAGTAGTTGCCATTTGCAAATTCAGGATTAATAAATACAATCGCTCAAAGTATAAAGGTCCCTTTTGGGTTTCGTTTTTTTGTACATGCAATCCATAATCTTAAGTGAAATAATTTATATATTTTATATATTTACAGAAAAACAAACACATAGATAACACCAACAGATGGGGGAATGGATGGAGGAAAGGCTTTTTTGGTCACATTCTGCCCGTCCGGCTAATTAACGTGCAAACGCAAGAGGTGTTAATGCGTATCCAGCGCCAACCAGCACGTTTCTGAGTGTCCATGGTGAGGGCGCGGACGTAGGATTGCTTGGTCTTGCACTCGGAGATCCAGTGCCTCTTGTCGACACCACGGCAACCACCCTGCGCTGTCGAGGATCGCTCGTTGCATTTCGTCTCGTAGAAGTATTGCTTGAGGGGCCCGGTGGAGGTAGGCACATCGATCATGACGGTGACCATCTTACCATGGACGTCTACTGCCGCTCGGCGGTCTGTCACCCAGCGGCTGACGCTGTCGCACACTGACAGGTCCCCCCTCCGGGAAGGGTCGACCCCCCCGGCTCCCGGGCTGGGGGCCTGCCGCTTCAGCCTCACCGTCCGGTTGGCCATCTCCGCCCTCCCCAGCGTCTCCTCCATGATGAAGAGCAGAGGCGGGACACCTGGGGGCTGGGCAGCTAGGGTCACCCGCGGTGAGTACAAGTCCCACTCCTTCCCTGAGGCCTCAGGCCCGAGGGCCGAAACCTCTCCCAGCACGTCGTCCAGTGGGTAGGCGTCGTCGTCGTCTTCTTCGTCGTCGCTGAGTGGCAGGTCAGGGGTCAGCGCGTCGCCCAGGACTCCCCGGCTTCGCACCGTGCTGTTCGATTGCAATGGGGCGGCCTTCAAGCTTCCAACATACAGAATGACCATGGCATAGAGGAAGGTGACCATTACTGTGCTCACCTCACAGACCTACGGAGAGACAACAAGACAGTGAGAGAGGGGGCAGGAAGGGTTCAGATATTCAATAACCTAGGGGTTAGATAGTCCACAATATGAGGGCATCAGGATGGGGAGTGAATGAAAGCGTCAAAAGTTACAAGCACAGTTTGGTTGCAGGTTGGACATCTCCTTCAGACTGAGGCCTCTATATGATTCCTGATCAACCTCCTGATGGATATGATCACTCTCCTCCTGAAGCAGGTGGGACTTACTCAAAGGTAGGGACACCGTGAGAAGGCCCTTTATATTTGTGGGGCCCGACCCTTTATGTTCTTATCGTGGAACCTGATGTAACCTGAGGCCTCCACGTAGATCCCGGTCGACCTCCTCAGGAATGTTATCGCTCTCCCCTGCAATAGGTGGCACTTGAAGACAGGCCTCCCTCCTGTCCCAGAGGTAGGGACACTACCACAGCAACACTAGACCCTCTTAGGTTGGGTTTGTAACTTGGTTGCCGTGGTAAGCAATCGCTTTACATCTTATTGTGATATTTCAGATGTTAATTAAATTTAAACTCCATCAGCTGTGATGGTGATGTGTGAATGCATTGGCCTCGATTAGCAATCAACCACTGCCCCATCCAAATAGAAGGGGCTTAATGGTGCTGCCCACGTACTTCCTAATCATACTGTTTGGAGCTGGTATTACACACCTCTGAAGCAGGTGTGACTTGAATCCTCCTTGTCGAGAGATGTGACACAGCCACCATGCCCTTAATCTGGGTCCCTGTTCCCATGGGTATAGAGATTATGCTAAGTGACATTTCAAAAGTTGTTGGACTTTTCTTTTAAATCCTTAAACAGAATGTGGGCAATCCCAACAGATGTTGCCTGGCCCTAATTATCCTTGACTTGAGGGGTTCACTCAACCATCTCAGGGGGTGGCTGAGAGACATCCACATTGCTGTGGGGCAGGAGTTACACATATGCCAGACCAAGGACAGCAGATCTCCCGTCCTGAAAGAGCTCTAGCGGCCCACAAGGTGCTCCACAATCCCCCCCCCCCCATGATAGTCATTGTTACAGGCTTCATAATCCTGATTATTTCCCTCCCCCCAGTTGATTAATCCATTGAATTTATGCTTTGCCCATTCCAATGGGACGTGAATCCATGTCCCCAGAACATTACTAACCCAGGAACATTATCATGGCGCCACTGTTCTTTGGTAACAACCGTGAGTGAGGAACCATTTCGTCTCATGGGGAAACCAGAAACGGAGCACCACAATTAGAGCCAAGCTGTTGGAGGATGACGTCAGGAAACAATTCTTTGTGAAAAGGTGAGTGGAAATTTGGACTCTCTCCTCTAAACATACTGCCAGAAGTGATTGGGATGTGAGGTGAAGGACAATGATCAATATAACAGCAGATGGTGCCAGACTTCAGTGGGGGCATGCAGTTCAGGGAATATGGAACCAAAGTGGGGAGATGCCATTGAGATACAGCTTAAACACGTTTAGTTAAAAGGGGCAATAGGCTCAAGTGGCTGAATGGCCTCCTCCTGTACCTCTGGGTTCGCTGCTGCTGCAGCCCTTTAAGGCTGCAGTTACCTGGGCAGGCTCCAGGTCAAAAAGATGGCATCACTCAGGAAGGCAGCTGGTACAATTCTTCCTTCGGCCCTTGGAATGTTTCATTCGGATTCTCTTACCGAGTGAGAGTTTCACACAGGTTGCAGCCTGGAGGTATGAGCATTCCGCTCTGAGGGTAGTGCTGCACTGTCAGAGATACCGACTTGTAGACGCTACATACCCCTGTAGAGGACTGTGTGAAATGGGCTCTGTGATAGCTGCAGGATCCACATGGGATGATCAGACCCCTTTTGGGACATCGGACAAAATACCGTCTGTTTCGTGGACCCCGAAACCTTCCAGGCTGCAATCAGTGGCTGCACTATTTGATGGGTAGGTTCCTTGTGTGTGGCATGTTCAGCACCACCCCCTTTTCCAATAACAAGAGGCCGTGAAGAACAGGCTAATCGATCCCAGGGGAATTCAGGAGAAGCGCCTGCTGGCAGCAAGGTGTGCAGGATCACCTTCTGTGCTAATTGGCTGATGTCTTTCCTGTGTTACAACAGTGACTACACTCGAAAAGCACCTCATTGGTCAGGAAGCATCTTGAGACTGAGTAGCCAGGGAGGAACCATTTCCATTGGTGGGAGGGTCGAGCAGGAGGGAGTGCACAGACTGAAGGTCATTGGCAGATGACGCCACTGCAACATGAGGTCGAGTGATTCAAGACCTGGAGTGCACAGCCTGAGAATGTGGCTGAGGCAGGTCCAAACGGAGGCTTTTGTGACAATGGGATTATTGACTCGAAAGTCGCAGGGAGAAGGCAGTGATTGGTGCGTTTCTCCTTCGGAGACCTGGCGCAGTCATGATGGGCTGAATGGCCTCCTTCCGTGCTGTAACCATTCTATACTTTAATGTCCTCGCAGATAGGGATGAGAATGAGGAATGTATGACCACAGAAGGTGGGTGAGTAAGTTCACAAGAAAGCTGACGTGGAGGTTTGAAGAGTGAGAGGGGATTAAATTGTCTCAGGGCTAGACTGACAAGAGTCATAGAGCTGTGAAGCACAGAAACAGACCTTTTGGTCCAACTCGTCCATGCCGACCAGATATCCTAAATTCATCTAGTCCCATTTGGTTCATATCCCTCTAAACCGTTCCTATTCATGTACCTATCCAGATGCCTTTTAGATGTTGTAATTGTACCAGCCTCCACCACTTCCTCTGGCAGCTCATTCCATACACACACCACCCTCTGCATGAAAAAGTCTGTCCCTTAGGTCCCTTTGAAATCTTTCCCCTCTCACCTTAAACCTATGCCCCTCTAGTGTTAGACTCCCTCTCCCTGGGAAAAATACCTTGTCTGTTTACGCTATCCATGACCCTCATGATTTTATAAACCTCTATAAGGTCACCCCTCAGCCTCCAATGCTCCAGGAAAAATAGCCCCAGTCTATTCTGCCTCTCCCAGTAGCTCAAACCCTCCAATCCCAACAACATGGGCAGCATGGTGGCTCAGTGGTTAGCACTGCTGCCTCACAGCGCCAGGGACCCGAGTTTGATTCCAGCCTCAGGCGTCTGTCTGTGTGGAGTTTGCACATTCTCCCCATGTCTGCGTGGGTTTTCTCCAGGTGCTCCGGTTTCCTCCCACAGTCCAAAGATGTGCAGGTTAGGTGGATTGGCCATGCTAAATTGCCCATAGTGTTTAGGTTAGGTGAGTTGTTGTGGGGGTGGGTTTGGGTGGGATGCTCTGAGGTTCAGTGTGGACTTGTTGGGCCAAAGGGCCTGTTTCCACACTGTAGGGATTCTATAAACAAAACATCCTTGTAAATCTTCTCTGTACCCTTTCAAGTTTCACAACATTGTTCCTACAGCAGGGATAGCAGGGAGAATGTTTCCCCTGGTTGGAGAGTCTGGAACCAGGAGCTCTTGGGATTAGAGTAGACCATTTGTGACTGGGATGAGGAGACATTTCTTCACTCATTGGGTGGTCAATCTGTGGAATTCTCTGCCTCAGAAGGCTGGAGACGCCAAATCACTGAGCATTTCCAAGAAGGAAACTGATACATTATTTTAGATATTAAGGCATCAGTGCATGTGGAGAGAAAGCGGGAACATGGTGTTGAGGTAGAGCATCAGCCACAATCATATTGAATGGGATCGAAGGGCTGAATGGCCTCCTCCTGCTCCTACGGAGGGAGAAAGGAATGGGGGTGTTGGTAGGATGAGGTGAAAGAGGGGTGTGAGGAGACTGCACTGAAACATAAAATGGCCTGTATTTTTGCTGGTTATTCTGTAGAATTCCCTTCTTAATCCCGGGCGTGGGGAGCACTGACAGTAAATAGCCAGAGTCAGGGAGGCAATGGCCTAGTGGTATTTTTGCTGGACTGCTAATCCAGAGACCCAGATAATGTTCCAGGGACCTGGGTTTGAATCCCGCCAGGGCATATGGTGGAATATGCATTCAATTTTTTAAAAAAATCTGGAATTAAGAATCTGATGACGTCCATTGTCGATTTTCAGGAAAAACCTATCTGGTTCCCTTGGGGGGGGGAAGGAAACTGCCATCTTTACCTGGTCTGGCCTACATGTGACTCCAGACCCACAGTAGTGTGGGTGGACTCTGAACTGCTCTCTGACCAATAAATGCTGCCTCGCCAGCAACGCCCTCATCTCATGAATGAGTCAAGGAAAAAGAATCATCCCCTGACTGAGCCCAGTTACTATGAAGCAGAGCAGGGACTGTAAATGTCTCAACCTCTGCAACAGATTGGGTTGCTCCAAGGAGGGACAGTACGGAGGCAATGGACCAAACAGCCTCCCGCTGTGGCAGCAGCAATAACAGAAGAACCACAATTGAGATGAGGGACAATGTTTGTGAGGACCTGCCTGAAAGACCGTGGTGAAGGCAGAGTCAGTCGTGGGTTCCACAAGGGAATCGAATCAATTATGGAGAGAAGGGGTTTGCAGGGCCATGGGGCCAGGGTGGCAGGCTGTGTGTGCCCCTTATAATCACGACACGGGCTGAATGGCCTCCTTCTACCCTGTGCTCAATGGGCACCAAATGAAGCTTATCAAACATCCCATAAGCATCACAACACCAGGAGACACTCACCTCTAACCTCTCTGCCTGGATTTGAACCCTGACCCTAGAGGTGAAAGGTCCATGTTAAACGCACCCTTCAATTGATCCTAAACAATTAAATTGCACCTAAGTGACTCTCTCGGTTTTAAAACCTGCTTTAACTGTTTGCTAGGTGTGTTACTATGGTAACAAGACCTTGCACCACTTGCTAAGCCACTTCTGAAATCCAGTTTCTCCCGACATTTCAGCAAAGCTCCCGCTCAACACTTCCGTGGTTGTACCACACAGAGACGACACATCCAAGTTGAAGCAGCAAGTGTCAAGGAACACCCCTTCTAGCAACGGTCTCCAACCCATCGCCACTGGGAACCAATGGAAGAGGCCATTCAGCCGCTTGAACCTGTCCCACCATTCAGTGACATCATGGCTGACTGGCACATCAACTCCATTTTCCTGCTTCGATCCTTATCCTATTGTAGCCATTCATTGTCTTACCGTTCTGTGCCTCACATGTTCCCACAGTAATGCCCCCGACTCCTCCCACCAGCATCTACAGCCTCTCAGTGAGGTGAGGACTAGATTTTCACATTGTGCCTGACTAACCTTTCCCCTACTTTATTACTTTGCTGGTGAGGCCTACACTTGTTGCCCTTCCTTCGTTGCCCTTGAACTGAGAGGCTTGTCAAGGCCATTTCGTAGGGTGGTTAAGAGCCAATCACATTGCCGTGGATCTGGAGTCACCTTTGTTGTGAAAAGCAATGAGTCTGAAGGGGTCAATGTTTATGTCAAACTGGTACCATGCATCCTACTGATGCCACACACACTGTGGGTGGAGACAAGGAGATCTAATCTAGCTTTCAGAAGGAACAAATATATCTGTACCAGCTCCATAAGATCATAGCAGTTGTACCTGACCCAATGTAGGTGTTATAGAGTCATATAGAATCAGAATTTTACAGCACGGAAACAGGCCCTTCAGTCCAACTTGTCCACGCCAACCTGATATCCTAACTTAATCTAGTCCCATTTGCCAGCATTGGGCTCATATCCCTCTAGACCCTTCCTGGAATCATGCAGTCAACCTTCTTATAGAGTCATACAGCACAGAAACAGACCCTTCGGTCCAACCAGTCCATGCTGAACATAATCCGAAACTAAACTAGTCCCACCTGCCTGCTCCTGGCCCATATCCCTGAAAACCTTTTCTATTCATGTATCTATCCAAATGTCTTTTAAATATTGTGACTGTACCCCCATCCACTACTTCCTCAGGGGGTTTATTCCACATGCAAACCACCCTCTATGTAAAAAAATTGCCCCTCGTCTTTTTTTAAATCTCTCTCCTCTCACCTTAAAAATATGCCCCCTAGGAGTGAAATCCCCATCCTAGGAAAAAGACAACTACCATTAACTCTACCTATACTCCTCATGATTTTATAAACTTCTATGAGGTCACCTCTCAACCTCCTATGCTCCTGTGAAAAAAGTCCCAGCCTATCCATCCTCTCCTTATAACTGGATTGTAGGGTATTAATTATCAGGAGAGATTGGACAAACTTGGATTATTTTGCTGGAACGTTGGAGGCTGAGAGGCGACCTGATAGAAGTATTTAAAACTGAGTGGCATGGATAAGATGGATAGTGTGAATCTTTTTCCCAGGGTGGAAATGTCAAATGCTAGGGGGCATAAGTTTAAGGTGATGGGGAAAAGTTTAAAGAAGATGTGTGAGGCAAGGCTTTTTTATGCGGAGGATAGTAGGTGCCTGGAACATGCTGCCAGAGGAGGTGGTAGAAGCAGATACAATAGCAACATTTTAGGGGCATTGAGACAGACACATATACAGGCAGGGAATAGAGGGATATGGGCTATGAGCAGGCAGATGGCATCAGTTTAGAATGGCATCATGGCTGGCACAGACATGATAGGCCGAAGGGCCTGTTCCTGAGCTATACTGTCCTATGTTATCTATGAATAGTGCCTCTACGGTGGTGTAACCCTTACTAGTAATCACTAGATAGGCCAAGACAAAGGGGAATGGAGGCACCAGACTACCTCAAACAACCCTTACCCAGTGCCATACAGTGGTAGAGGTGGCATATAGCATAAGATGCCAGGAGTGGTCATTTAGAAAGATACGACATATAGGTCAGACCAATTAAGGATGGCAAACTTCATTCCCTAAAAGGGATTAGTGAACTGCACAGGTATTTACAACAATCAAAGATCATTGTCATGATTACTCCCATTGGGACTAGCTTTATAACCAATTTATTCTCCTTACCCCTCCCTCACTTCTGATGGTTTACTTTGGCCGTGATGGACCTTGCATTTAAATTTCTAACTGGCTACTCTGACAATTTACTGATGGCAGTTAATAGTTAAAAAAGATGTCACCTCGATTTGGTGGTGGGAAAGCCTTTGGGATGTGTGTTAGAGGATATCACACGTATATAAAAAAAGCATTGTGGGTCAACCCACAGCAGGTGGACTGCAGCAGTTCAAGAAGGTGGCTCACCACCACCTTTTCAAAGGGCAACTAGGGACGGGCAAGAAATGCTGGGCCCAGCCAGCAACGCCCACATCCCACAAAAATAATTTAAAAATTAATTAATTGAGTCAAAATCCTACCTTCTGCAATGGTGGGACTTGAAGCTGGCTCAGAGGTAGGGTAGCTACCACTGTACCAGAAGCCTCCCCATGAGATGTTATTGGGATAACATCCCATTGATTTCTATATTCGCTATAAATTAATGCTCTTTATCTGCTTACACAGAGGTATGCAGGCACTGCCTTAAAACTTCCTGCCCAACTGGAATTAGGTGTAAAACTTTGTAAATCCTTATCTTCCTATACATAGGGAGAAAAGACACTGCCTTAAGCTTCCTGCCTGAATAGAATTAGGTATACACTTTGTAAATCTTTATTTTCCTGCACAGGGGTATGTGGAAACTGTCTCAAATAAGATTAGGTGGCAACGTTTGCAAAGGTGTGAGACTTCTGAAATCCTGTAGAGAATGTAACTTCTGTTTCTGCTAAAGGGGCCAGGACACTGACCTTTGTTCAAGCCAGACACTTCGGCAGCCTGAAATTACATTCTGTCACTTCAGCAACTTGAAATCGCCTCCTGCCGTTAGCAGTCACTTTGAGAACGATCGATACTGTATCCTGCTTTCTGTATGTTTTCGATGTAGTAATTGTTTGCGTTATCATGCCATTGTCCGATGTAGTGATTGTTTCATGTAACATGCCACTGTGAGATGTAAAATTGCTTTATGTATTATGCACTCGATAAGGTAGAAAAAGCGGGGACTGTCCGCTGCCCGGGGAGAATCGCTTACGAGGCTCTGCACTCTGTGTCGGGTTGAGTACAGTGATCCTCCACAGCTTGTACTTGCTTTGTAATAAAGGGTTTGTGTTTTTCTAAACAGGTCAGTGTCTGTTATTGCATCAAGTCCGTGAGGGTCTCCGAAAACGAACCTAACATTTGGTGTTGCGAGCAGGGTTCGAACCTGCGCGGGGAAAATCCCACATGCTCCAGAGGTGTATCTTAACATCTCTGACCTGGGTAGGGTCGGAAAGTATCTGCCCACAGCATTCACCTGGGCCGCTGAACTGCGAGACCAGGGGCATTACCACAATGTAAGAATCTTCCTCTTACATTACATGGAGATAACTGCGCCCTGATTTCATTTCTGGAAGGTTAGGCTCCAAACTGAAGCTTATATGACCTTACCTGAAATAAGGTTTGGGGTGCATTGGGCAGGGTCTGTAAGCCTGGGTTTCAAGGCTATAGGAGGAGTGCATGAGATGCTGGTTACCAGTCTCTGCAGATGCTGACAGATCTGCTGGGTTTCTCCTGCTCCCTCACTTTTATTTCTAACCTCCAGTACCCACGGCGCTTTGATGTTTACCAACAGGCAGCTGGGGAATCCTTCCACTACTTACCCATTAGATGGAAAAGTAGGCCATGCAGCCAATCGAGTCTGTTCCCCATTGAATGGCCAATCTGATGATCCTCAACTCCGCCTTCCTGTTGTCTCCCAATGACTTTTGGTTCTGTTACTGATTAAAGACCTGTCTATCTCAGCCTTGAATTTACCTAACGACACAGACCTTTGCGGTAAGGAATTCCATAGGTTCACAGCCCACTGAGAGAAGAAATTCCTCCTCAGCTCTGTCATGCTGAAGGGAGAAAACTGTGTGAAGTAATGTCCAGAGAAATTGGAAATAACTAACCTGTGCAACTTCAAATTCTTTTAAACAACTCGATCAGGTCACCCTTCAGCAATCTTTCATACTCTATTCAATCTTCCCTGTAACATAACCCTCTGGAGATGGTCATGTGGTGCAGTGGTAGTGTCTTTATCTTGGGACCTGGAGGCTTGGGTTCAAGTCCCACCTGCTCCAATGGTGTGTCATAAGATCTCTAAACAGATTGATTCATAAATATCTATAACCGTCTGAACCATGTGACAATCCTGGACAGAAGAGCAGAAACATCTATAGCCTGAAATTAAAATGGACATCAGGCCTATCAGCCCCTCAAAAGGGAGAGATGGAGCCATCTGTGTGTTTAAAAACTGTAGCTCTCAAGCTTCACAGGACCTTGGAATGCAAACACAAAAATCTTAGCCTCGTTCTTGAGCACTTGCTGACTGGTTTGTTGTCACAGAGTCACACAGCACGGAAACAGACCCTTCGGTCCAACTAGTCCACACCAGCCATGCTCCCAAACTAAACCAATCCCACTAGCCTGTGTTTGGCCCACATCCCTCCAAACCTTTCCTATTCGTGTACATATCCAAACATTATTTTAAACGTTGTAACTCTCCGTGTGTTCACGACTTCCTCTAGCAATTCATTCCACTCTCTGCGTAAAAAGTCTCCCCTTATGTCTTTTTGAAACATTCTCCTGTCACCTTAAACCTATGCCATCTACCTTTGAACTCCCCTGCCCTAGCAAAAAGACCTTTGCTATTCACCTTATCTATGCCCCCTCCCCTCCACACGCAATTTAAAACGTCTACAAGGGCACTCCTCCATCTCCTATGCTCCAGTGAAAAAAGTCCCAGTTCATTATTATAACTCAAACCCTCCATTCCTGGCAATATCCTGGTAAATATTTTCTGAACCCTCTCCAATTTAATAATATCCTTCCCGTAGCAGGGTGACCGGAACTGGATACAGTACTCCAACGTCCTGGACAACCTCAATGTGGGCTCGGAGAATTGCCCATATCAGTAACACATCGAGTATCAGCTCGGAGTTGGGGGATGGCACTATCACTTTGGAGTAAACAAACAGTGGATTGTGAATTAGGAGTAGGCCATTCTGCCTTCACCGTTCTAGAAGACCATGGTTAATCTGATATTAATGCCTCAACCTCACTATCTGTGATTGTGAGCCCAAAAAGGACCAAGGGAGTCAAAGGTTGAGAATCTATGACTAGAAATTATTCGAGGACTCTGTTTCTACCAATCTCTGCGGAACTGAGTTTCAAAAATCCATGACCCTCAGAGAAAAATAAACGCTCCTGATTTCCATCTTAAATGGGAGGCCTCTTTTTAAATTCTTTCCCCTAGTTCTGGTCTCTCTGACAAAGGGGAAACACCCCATTCACCATGATGGGTCCCTCCAGCATCCACTTTGTCACCTTCTTAGGATACTGGTTCTCTCAGTAAGGTCTCCTTTCATTCGTCAATGGATATAGGCCGAACTTATCTAAACCTTGCCTCATAGAATAACACAACTCTTCCACCCCTGCCGGCAACTCTGCCTCATTTTGAAATATCTGTCAAGTGAACCTTCCTGAACTACTCCTAACTCTTGATAAACTTCCTTACTTATTAAAACTGTGCAGTTTTCCAGACGAGCCTGTCCAGCTGTAGTAAAACAAATTTACTTCTAGGCCCGAAACGTCAGCCTTCCTGCTCCTCTGATGCTGCTTGGCCTGCTGTGTTCATCCAGCTCTACACCTTGTTATCTCAGATTCTCCAGCATCTGCAGTTCCTACTATCTCTCAAATACTTGTAGATCCCACTCCCCTTACAATAAACAACGATGTTTCCTTTTCCATTCTTAATCACAAGGTTCTGACTTCATGGCTTGAATACAACTCTTTATTGACAAGATACTGTGTACAGGAACAGCGATAAAAACAGAAGTTGCTGGAAAAGCTCAGTGGGTCTGGCAGCATCTGTGAAGAAGAAAAAATCAGGGTTAATGTTTCGGGTCCAGTAACCGTTCTGAGGAAGGGTCACTGGACCTGAAACGTTAACTCTGATTTTTTCTTCTTCACAGATGCTGCCAGACCTGCTGAGCTTTTCCAGCAACTTTTGTTTTTGTTCCTGATTTACAGCATCCGCAGTTCTTTTGGATTTTATACAGGAACAGGCATGTCTTGTTGCGGTTGAGCAGGGCCTTTGTGAGACCACATCTGGAGTGCTGTGCGCAGTTTTGATCTACTTATCTGAGGAAGCATATTCTGGCGATGGAGGGAGTGTGGTGTAAATTTACTAGACTGATTCCCGGGAGTCAGGACTGACGAGACTGGATCAGTTAGGAATACATCCACTGGAGTTCTGAAGAATGTGGGGCTGTGGGATCTCATAGAAACATTTACATTCTAACAGGACTAAACAAGGTAAATGCAGCTCATCCGAGTAATGACTAAACAGTTCTGAGGCAGGGTCACCGGACTCTGATTTAACTCTGATTTCTCTTCACAGACGCTGCCAGCTTTTGCTGAGCTTTTCCAGCAATTTCTGTTTTTGTTGTTGAAGGTAAATGCAAGAGGATGTTCCCGATGATGGGGGAGTCCAGGACCAGGGGTCACAGTCTAGGGATACTGGGCAGGCCATTTAGGACAGAGATGGGGAGAAATGTCTTCACCCAATGAGTGGGGGGCCTGTGGAATTCTCTGCCACTGAAAGCGGTTGAGACCAAAACATTGAATGTTTTCAAGACAGAATTAGATGTAGTTCTTAGGACCAAAGGGAATAAAGGGCATGGGGGCAAAAGCAGGAACAGGGGACTGAATTGGATAATCAGCAATGATCATATTGAATGGCAGAACAGGCTCGAAGGGCTGAATGGCCTACTCCTGCTCCTACTTTCTACATCTCCTCACTCAGCACTATTTTAATGAAAAGCAGGGGAGCTTGCTAGAGGCAACATACACTCTCACACACGTGCTGCCGTTCTCAGCAGACAAAAAGAATGCTGTCAAGCCTTGTGCCTTTCTTGGCAAAAGAATGTGAAGAAGGATCCCAACCCGAAATGTCAGCTTTCCTGCTCCTCTGATGCTGCCTGGCCTGCTGTGTTCCTCCAGCTCTACACCGTGTTATCTCTGACTCCAGCATCTGCAGTTCTGACTATCTCTCGTCAAGCCTTGTGCCTTTCTTGGCTTTTCCGGGAACGTGGGGAGCCTACAGCTCCCCGTTGTTTTCTCCACGTCCACACCTCGGCCAGTCTGCACCCTGGATTTAAACTGAATTCTGGAGCTGAGGATGCAGATCTGACCTCACCTGCCCTTACACAGAAAGATCCCGCAATGCTATTTCAAAGAAGAGTGGGACAGATCTCCCTGGTGCTTTAATCAATATTTATCCCTGAACCAATATCACAAAGAGAGCTGATCTGGTCATGATCACGTTGCAGTTTGTGGGAGCCGGCTGTGAGAAAATTGGCTGCAGTGCTTCCTCCATTCCAACGGTACAAGAGACTTTCATTGGCTACAAAGCCCTTTGAGACATTTGGTGGCTATATAATTGGCTACAAAGCCCTTTGAGACGTTTGGTGGCTATAACATCATTGGCTACAAAACCATTTGAGATGTTTGGTGGCTATATCATTGGCCACAAAGGCATTTGAGATGTCCAGCAGTGACGCAAGACACCATTTCGATGCACGTCTCTCTTTTTATGCTTGGATAAACCGGAAATCAAAACCATCAGCTCCAGAGCCATTTCCAGTTCTACCATGCCTGTCAGAACTGCACAGTGGTTAGTGACCAAAGTCTCTCTCGTGTTTTAGGAATACATGACAGTCTGTTTCAACACAGCAGGATCCCACAAACCACAATGGGGTTTTAGTTGTTGGTTACTAATCTTGTTCAAGGGATAAATATTGGCCCAGGACACTGGCTGTTTCTTTGGGAATACTGCCATGCTATCTTTCATGTGCAGGTAAGAGAGAGCCTTGGGCTAGAAACTGGGACCTCAGGACGAGACCTTTCATACTGCACTGGAGCGTCAACTAAGATTACACACACATACCTGGTAAGGTGCTTGAACACCACCAAAGATATCACTGAGGAGCTTGTCGGCGCAAATATTTACTTTTTTATTAATTCACAGCATGTGGGTGTTGCTGGTTGGGAGGGTATTTATTTCCCATCCCTAATTGCCCCTTGAGAAGGTGGTGGTGAGCTGCCTTCTTGAACTGCTGCAGTCCACCGGCTGTGGGTTGCCCCACAATGCTGTTAGGGAAAGAATTCCAGGATTTTGACCCAATGACACTGAAGGGACTGCGATATATTTCCAAGTCAGGATGGTGAGTGGCTTGGAGGGGAACTTGCAGGGGGTGGTGTTCCCATGTACCAGCTGCCCTTGTCCTTCTAGGGGATAGAGGTCACTGTTTCTGAATGAAAGAAACCAAAGAGCTATCTCGGGGACTACACAGACTGTCTGATACTCGCTAACGCCAGGCCTGATACATGACTTACAAAACAAACCTGACATGGTTTGTTCATGGAGCTGTCAGTTCCCGACACTAACTGTAGTCCTGACAGGAAGCCTATATGGTGAGATTATAAACTTGAATATATGGGTGGCACAGTAGCTCAGTGGTTAGCACTGCTGCCTCACAGCACCAGGGACTCCAGTTTGATCCCACCCTCAGGCAGCTGTCTGTGTGAAGTTTGCACACTCTCCCCGCGTCTGTGTGGGTTTCCTCCAGGTGCTCTGGTTTCCTCCCACTGTCCAAAGATGTGCAGTCTAAGGTCGATTAGCCATGCTACGTTGCCCATAGTTTTCAGGGATGTGCAGGTTAGGGTGGGTTGCCCACAGCATTGAGGGATGTGCAGGCGAGGTGGATCGGTAAATGTGGGGTTAGGGGGTGGGGGCTTGGGTGTGGTTGGTGCACTTCCATGGGTCAGTGTAGACTAACTGGGCTAAATGGCCAGTTTCTGTACAATAAATTCATTGAATCCCTACAGCGTGGAAAAAGGCCATTTGGCCCAATCTGTTCATGCTTTATGTGGCACATGAATCTCATCCCATATCTTTTCTTCTCCTCCGTTCAATATATCCCCCGTTCCCTTTTCCCTCATGCATTTATCTTCATCTTGAATGTATCTACTCTATTAACTTAAACCCACGACCACTTCCATCTCGAAGGACAAGGGTAGCAGATACACCGGAAAACTACCCTCTGCAAGTTCCCCTCCAAGCCACTCACCATCCTGACTTGGAAATATATTGCAGTCCTTTCACTGTCGCTGGGGCAAAATCTTAAAACTTCCTCCCCAACGGCATTGCGGGTCAACCCACAGCAGGTGGACTGCAGCGGTTCAAGAAGGCAGCTCACCACCACCTTCTCAAGGGGCAAGTAGGGACAGGCAATAAATGCTGGTCCTAATGAGTGACGTCCACATCCGTGAAAGAAATTTTAAAGATTTCCCTCCCTGCTTTAGTGATTGTCTCTGGGTAATTCTGATCTTGCGGATGCAATGTGACTTCCATGTAATTTCTTCCTGATATTCTGTGTGACAGATATTGGGGGAATGGTAGCCTTATTTCAGGAGGATAAACTCAAAAAGTTCCACAAATATTTACGGATCCGTAGTTGAGGCACACTGCAGCTAACTCCTGCTCAAGTGGGAGCATGTTCCTGTTTATATAAACATTTTGTTCGGCCATTGCAATGTGAGAGAGACAGAGAGTCTGATTTACACAAACTGAGCTTACTTTCACAGAGAAATAGAAAAAAAAAACTGCGGGGTTACAGGGCTGATCTAGAGGAGTATGATCAGCCAAATTCACACTGGCTGGCATGGCCATGGTGGGCTGAATGGCCCATCCTCTGCTGTAACCATTTAACAGTTCTGACTGCGTTTGCATTGATATATCACCTTCCCCAGCCCATGAATGTACATACATAGGAGAAGAAACACGCCATTCAGCCCACCAAGTCAGTTCCTCGCAGCCACTTTTGAAGCACGTCGCTAACCTAGGAAAGGTGGCAGCCAACTTGTGCACAGCAAGATTCCACAGACAGGCACCTGGGAATGACTTGATCTTCTGTTTTAGTGACGCTTGTTGAGGGATAGATCATGGCCCAGACACACAGGACAACATCCCTCTCCTCGTCAAAGAAAGATTCACAGAATGTTTTATATCCTCCTGAGGGGATGGGGAGGGTGGTCGGGGGAGTGGGGGTGATGTGTTTAAAGTGAGAACAAAAAGACAGCGTCACTGAAGGTGTGTGCAAGAGCGTGCACAGCTGTAGGTAAGTGAATGAGAATACTCGCACAAGTGTACGGGCATGTCTGTGTCTGTCTGTGTGTCTGTGTGAGTCTGTGTGTTTGTCAATGAGTGTGTGTCTGTGTGTGTGTGTGTGAGAGAGAGAGTGTGTGTGTGTCTGTGTGTGTGTGTGTGAGTCTGTGTGTGTGTGAGTCTGTGTGTGTGTGTCTGTGTGTGCGCGCGCGCAAGATTGTAAGACTGTGTGTGGCTGTATGTGTGTGTGTGTGTGGGCACGCGTATGTGTGCATGCATGCCTGTGTTTGTGCGCATGTGTGTGCGGATGTACGTGAATGTGTGCATGTGTGTGTATGTGTGTGTGCGTACGTGTGTATGTGTATGTGTGTACGTGAGTGTGCATGCATGTCTATGTTCCCATCTCTCACAGTCTTATACTTTATCTAAAGAATGTATCATACCTAAACTGCTGCTTCCCAACAAACTCAATGAATTATCACAAAATTACTTACAAGTCATCAACTGCCTACACTAGACCTCCGTGATCACAAATCTCCGAAAACCTGCAGGAGGTAGATATGGAGTGGACTGGGTAAAGACAGAGTGTTTAACTTGCTGAAGGACATTGATGAACTGGATGGGTTCAGTAGCTGTCCTGGTCAGCCGTACCGAGATCAGCTCTATATTCCAGATTTTGTTGACTAAATCATTGAATTTAAATTTCACTGACTTCAGTGACAGGATTTGAACCCACGTCCTCAAAGCATCAACCTTTGAATTAGCAATCTGGTGAGATTACCAGTATACTAATATTTTCCCAGCACATCATCCAGCTCCATCACTAAATAAATGAAGTCAACGAGGCAGCTCTCCAGACAGTTGGCCTAGTGGTGTTGTCGCTAGATGATTAATCAAGAAACTCGGCTAATGCTCTGGGAACCTGGTTCAGGTCCTCACCGTGGCAGATTTATTTGAATTCAGTAAAGAATCTGGAATTAAGAGTCTAATGATGACCATGAAACCATTACCAATTGTTGGTTCAGTAATGCCCTTTAGGAAAAGAAACTGCCATCCTTACCTGGTCATGTGACCCCAGACCCACAGCAATGTGGTTGACCCTTAACTACCCTCTGGGCAATTAGGGATGGGCAATAGATGCTGGTCTATTCACAGATGCCCATATCCCCCGAGTGATTTGAAAGAAAGGAAATCATGACATTCGTGAGACAGTTTCTGGCCAGGGAGCCCATTCAAAATATAAAAAACATTGGGAACTGTGGGAGCAAAGGATGGGACCTAATGATAGCGTGAACAAAATCTCCACTTGAGTACAGGGTGGAGAAAGGCTAAACACATCCTACAAACAATAAAAGGACCCAGAAGCTCCCGGAGGCTCCCCAATAGATTCAGTCTTCCCCGAGGTGCAAAAGGCAGGGATAAATGAGCGAACAACAGTGGGAATTCCAGAAAAGCTGCTTCCAAGTGTCTGTCTTAATACCATCGGAACTCAGACATGCCCCTTTAAAGGTGAAGAGGTTATGAAGACCCAAGTGGGAGAGAGGTCACAGAATCCCAGGAAGTAGGGGACATTGTTCAAATATGAGGGTCGTACATTTAAGATGGAGGACACAGAGTTAGAGTCATACAGCACGGAAGCAGACCCTTCAGCCCAACTCGATCATGCCGACCAGGTTTCCCAAACTGAACTTGCCTGCATTTGGCCTATATCCCTCCAAACCTTTCGTATTTATGTACCTGTCCACATGTCTTTTAAATGTTGTAACTGTATCTGCATCAACCAGCTCAGAAGGGATTTTCGGTCTCTTGTTGGGGGTGGGTTGGGGAGACTGAGAGAATATCTTCTCCCAAGAGATCTGTGGAAGAAATGTCATCGAATATTTTCAAGGTAGTGTTGGATAGACAGATTCTTGACTGACAATGGACTCAGTGGATACAGACCTGATGGGCCAAAGGGTCTTTTTTCTGTGCTGTAGACCTCTATGATCCTACAACCCTATATGAACATACAAAAGAAGAATATGAGTCATCCATTCGGCCTCTTGAGCTGCTCCACCATTCAATACAACAGCTATTGATTTATTCAAATTCCACATTCCTGTCTAACCTGGGATAACCATTTATTCCCTTCCGGCGGCGGGAGGGATAAGTGCCAAAGTGGAGTTGAAGCCAGAATCAGATCTTGACTCTTGGGGGGAGGAGGTTCGAGGGGGGTTAGTGGCCTTCCCTTGCTCGCCCATGTTCATAAAATGGGGCGAGAGTATCTGAACTCATCTGTCCCCCATCTGTACTCCTGAGAATTTGTATCGGATCTTCCTGGAAGTGGATCTGAATGCAGCACAGGTCGACGGGTCGCCCTCAGTGGGTAGACGCTTTATATCGAACTCAGACTTGAAATGACAGCACAAAACTCAGCAGATGAAGCCCGTGCTGTACTGAGGGAATGCAGTGCTGTCAGAGGTGTCACCTTTCAGGTAAAACATGAAACTAAGGCTAGGCTTGACCCCTGCAGAAAAAGCAAAAGGACCCAGTTCAATATTTTGGAGAAGGACAAGAATGTTCTCTCCAGTGTCCGTCAAAAATTATCTCTCAACCGACAAACCATCTGGTCACCGGCCATATCAACAGAAGCTCGAGTGGTCAGCTACAATTGTTACATTAGAGAAAGGGAGGCTTGTTGAGGTTCAGTGGTCGTGTCACTGCCTCTGAGCCAGGAGACTTGGGTTCACTTCTGAACTTGCTCCAGAAAACTGTCATAACATCACTGAAGAGGTTGATTGGGTAATACCTGCACTTCAAAAAGTATGTTAATGGTTGAAATACTTTGGTATATCCTAAGGGTGTGACAGACTGTATATAAATACAAACATTTTCTATCTGTCCTAGTTTTCAGCGGGTCTATACATTCCCATTCACGCTACAATGCCTTTGTGACATTAGGCACCACAATGAGGCCTGACTGCATGGGTACGTGATGCCCAGAGAGATAGGACAGTGGTCATGATCACCAGCAAATTAAAAGCACACAACCTTCTCAGGACTGGGACAGCACGGGGCTAGATACGGTATAAAGCTACCTGTACACAGTCCCCCATCAGACACTGCCAGGACAGAGGCAGCACAAGGTTAGATCCAGAGTAACTCTCTCTCTAATCATTATAACAGAAAGTTCCTTCTACACTGTCCCCATCAAATACTCCCATAACAGGGACAGCAGGGGGTTAGATTCAGGGTAATGCTCCCTAAGCTCTTTTAAACTAGAAGTAAACAGGAAGTAAAGTTCTCTCTTCACAGTCCCCATCAAACACTCCCAGGACTGATACAGCTGCAGACCAGCCATGATCTAAGTGAATGGCATAACAGACTTGGGGGGGGGTGGGGGAAGAGGGGGCTGAATGGCCTCCTCCAGATCATTCCATATTCCCCCAAATCCAAAATGGAGGTGACAGACAGAAATGTGACCAGTAGAGGGCATCCCCACTGCCAGCAGAACTCTCCGATATTCTGGTGTCCCTGGCATTTCTGACCATCAACCACATTGAGAATCACCCACATTGCTATGGGTCTGTAAAGAACATTAGGAAGGGATTGTGCAACTAATTGAGATGGTTGGAGCAACTACAGCAAAGGTTACATAGTCACCATCAGCCCTTCACTCCACATTTTTGTTGGATTCAAATCTCACCATATTTCATGGTGGGGTTCAAACTCACATCCCAGAACATTGCCTGCTATGGGACCAGGATTGTTAGTCCAATGACATGACCCCTGACTCTGCCTTCTCTGAGTAGGTCAACCACAATACTGGTCAACTGGCTACTTAGCTAAGGAAGAATCACTCACGACTCAAAGTTCCTGATTATAAACACCTGGAGAGGAGGTTCTTGACAACTGAAGGTCAGACTTTGCAGTCAACAAGCACCGACCCACAAGTGAAGTAACACACCCAGAATAGGAAGGAATGCAAGGGAGCTGTGCAACTGTAAGATGAGTGTAAACAAAGGGTGCTGCATTTAGAAAGCACCACTCACAACCTCCCCCAGTTCTGAGGAACAGTCATCACGGAGTCTCTCCACAGATGCTACAGACCTCTGACTTTCTCCAGCATTCTCTGTGTTTGACTCACAATCTCAGGATGCCTCAAGTGTTTGAGCAATCGGTGAAAGATTTCTGAAATGTAGTGACGTGGTAAACAGGTCAGCCAACTTGCACACAGTAAGATCCCACAAACAGCGGTGCGGCCATGCTCAGACTGTGCTGCAGTCATGCTGATGGAGGGGGAAATATTGGCTCCAGGCATCCCCAAATGGTCCTCTGTAAAATGTTTTAACAACTCACATGAGAAGGCTGTACCTCCAACGGTGCAGCACTCCCTCAGTACTGGCACTGCACTGCAGGCCTGGGTTCCTGCTCCTAACTAGGACTCGAACCCACATGTGATTGACAAAGAACTCACAGTGCTCCCAGACAGTGAGACAGAGAGAGTGTGTGGGGGTGGTGGGGTGGGAGGGGAGGAATGAGGAAGAGAGAGAGGGAGAGAGACAGGGGGAGAGAGGGGGGGTAGAGGGTGGAGAGAGGGGAAGAGGGGGTAAGGGGGAAGAGTGGATAGAGGGAGGGAGGGGGAGAGTGGGGAGAGGGAGGGAGGACGACAGGCAGAGATAGAGAAAGAGAGAGACACATACGGTGGGGAGAGGGAGAGAGAGAGGCAGGAGGGAGGGAGAAAAGAGGAGGGGGGTGAATAAGGGGAGAGAGAGAAGGGGGGATATTAGGGCTAGAGAGAGAGGGGGAAACGGGGGAGAGAGGGGGTGAGGGGGGGAAGAGAGGAAGGCGGGAATGGGGAGAGTGTGGAGAGGGAGAGAGAGACAGAAAGAGACATACAGAGGGAGAGAGACACAGTGTGAAAGAGAGAGAGGGAGGGAGGAGAAGAGGGGGGAGAGGGGGATAGGGGCAGAAGTAGAGAAGCAGGGAGAGAGACAGAGAGAGACGGAGAGAAAGAAGTACAGGGACAGCAAGAGAGACAAAGAGAGACAGCGAGAGAGGCAAGGAGAGAGAGAGAAAGAAACAGAGAGAGCGCAGTGGGAGGAATGAAAGAGAAAATGGAAGAGACAAGAACAAGAACAAGGGGCTGATAAGTCCAGAGAAGGGAGGTGTGATTGACGAGAATGACAGTGAGATAATGAGACAGACAGTAACAGCCAGGCAGAACACAGAATGAAGGTCAGAGTTCAAAAGTCCAACGGGAGGATGATGGAAAACTGCCCAGTGGTGAAGGATGAGTGCAGATCCAATGGGTAAAGTTGTCATAATCCAACACGCCACGGGGCTATACTATGATGGAGAGAGAGGTGGAGAGAAAGAGACAGAGTGGGAGATGGCTGGGGTTGGTTTAACCTGAGCTTAAACATACCTCAGGTGAGGGGAGACGTTGAGAAGGACAATCTCAGCTGGTATTGGAATTGAACCCAAGCTGTTGGTGTCACTCTGCGTTATAAACTGGCCAAGCAGACAACTGGGCCACACACACACACACCACCCCTGACCCCCACCCCATAATTCCAACAACATTTAAGAAACTAAACACCACCATCCAGGACAAAGCAGCCCCCACTTGATTGGCACTACATCTACATTCGCTCCCTCCACCACCGACGCTCAGTAGCAGCAGTGTGTACCATCTACAAGATGCACTGCAGAAGTTCACCAAGGCTCCTCAGACAGCACCTTCCAAACCCACGACCACTTCCCTCTAGAATGTCAAGGGCAGCAGATACATGGGAACACCATTACTTGCAAGTTCCCCTCCAAACCACTCACCATCCTGGCCTGGAAATTTATCACTGTTCCTTCTATGTCGTTGGGTCAAAATCCTTAAATTCCCTCCCTAATGGCATTGTGGGTCTACCTACAGCACATGGACTGCAGCAGTTCAAGAAGACAGCTCAGCACCACGTTCTCAAGGGGCAACCAGGGACGGGGCAATAAATGCTGGGCCCAGCCAGCGACACCCACTTCCCACAAGTGAATAAAAGTGAGAATGTGTGCCAGTGAAGGGTGCGTGTGCCAGTGAAGGGTGCGTGAGCCAGTGAAGGGTGCGTGAGCCAGTGAAGGGTGTGAGACTAGAAAAAAATTGATGGACGATAGAGAGAATACAGGGGAAAGACAGTGAGGAGATGAGAAATTAGTTTGAGAATGTGAGCCAGACGCATATGAGCCAGAGGGGAAGCATGTGTTATATATAGGACCCACACCCTACCCACAAACAAGTCCGTGCGTCAGGCCTTGAAAACACTGAATAATTGCTGAGTTTAAATGGCATGACAGTCTAACATGCAACTATACTGATTTCAAGACAAGTGGAACAAAACCAAGAGTTTCTGGAGGAGTTCATTTCCTCCTGATAAGCAGTTCACGTCATGCTGTTTAACTCTGTTTAAGAGAAGCTGGATGATTAGATAGAAGGCTTTGTTTCAAAAATCACGTATTTCTCAGGATATCTGCGAAAGGTTCACATCATAAAAATAAACTTGAGGGTCCTCTTGTGGTGCAGTGGTAGCGTCCCTGCCCCTGGACTGGGGTGGCCTGAGGTCAAGTCCTACCTGCACCCAGAGGTGTGTAATAACATCTTTGAATGGGTTGATTAGGAAAAATAGGTTAATAGTGAAACAAAACTTTGAAGTTTGTTGCTATGTACAGGCCAGGCGTCAATAAAACAGATAGTTTGTTTGTTATGCCATCATGGGAGGTTGCTGTGCACAAATTGGGTTCTGTGTTTCTCACACAACAACAGGGTCTGCACGCAATTGGCTCAGGGGGCGTCCCAAGCTCAGGACAGGAGCTAGCAGAACATTTCTCAGGTGACGTTCTGTCTCATTCGGATTCGGTGCGTGATAGAACTTCCCCATTCTTACTCAAATCGTGTTTCTGGGTCACCTGCCAAACGAGGCGAGGGGAATTTTCAGTCAGATATCTCACCTGAAGGATGGGTTTTGAGACAAGATACCGTCATACCTGACAGGGATTATTCTCGGGCTCCCCTAGCATCTGCTCCACACTCTAGCACCTTGTCTGTGTGAGAGTGAAGCTGCGAAACCCGCTCGCAGACCTCACCCACACTTGAACATAACCAGCTGCAGAGACACATCACAAACAGGTGCCCGAGGGATAAAGTTCAGCATAAATTGAAACAGCAGCGTTCTCATCTTTGTTTGGAGCCTTTTGCCACTTTGCAATCTTATCAGATGATTGTAATTGAAAAGGGATGAGAGAGATGGTTTCAGAGAGGCCCAGCATTGGCAGCAAGTGAGGGGAATGATTCTGAAAGCTCACAGAAAGCAATGAGAGATTTGTGCTGGGGAAATGGGTAGCCAAACAGCACAGAGGCCCATCGGCCCATCAAATCTATCTACACCAATCCCACTTTCCAGCATTAGGTCCATGGCCTTGAATATCCAAGTACATTTTAAAGGTTACAAGGTTTCCCGTCTCAACTCCCTTCCCAGGCAATGCATTGCAGATCCCCACCACCGTCTGGGTGAAAAGTGTTTTCTTCAAATCCACTCTAAACCTCCTGCCCATCACCTTAAAGTTATGCTCCCACCCACCCCACCCCCACCCCCAATTTGTGGTTGGCCCGGCGGCTCAGTGGTTAGCACTGCTGCCTCACAGGACCCAGGTTCGATTCCACCCTCGGGCGACTGTCTGTGCGGAGTTTGTACATTCTCCTTTTGTCTGCGTGGGTTTCGTCTGGGTGCTCCGGTTTCCTCCCACAGTCCAAAGATGTGCAGGTTAGGTGGATTGGCCGTGCTAAATTGCCCGTAGTGCTCAGGGTTGTGTAGATTAGGTAGGTTATAGGGGATGGGTCTGGGTGGCATACTGAGGGCCAGTTTCCAAACGGTAGAGATTCTATGATTATTGACCCTTCGACTAACAGGAACAGCTGCTTCCTATCCAGCCTGTCTCTCATGATCTTCTGGGCCTTCATCAGATACACCCACAGCCTTCTATGCTCTAAAAATAACCAAACCTATCTAGACTCTCTTCATAGTTAAACTGCTCCATCCCTGACAATATTCTAGTGAATCTCCTCCGCACCCCCTTTAGTGTAATCTGTCATGCAGTGGCCAAAACTGCACACAGTACTCCGGCTGCAGCCTAATCAAAGTCCTGTACAGCTCCAACATAACCCCCCCTGCTCTTAAGAATCTATCTCACAACTGATAGAGCTGAGAAGTGTCCCACATGGCTTTTTTTAACCACAATATTAACCTGCCCTGCCATCTTCAGAGATCTGTGGACAAACAGCCTCGGATCCCTCTGTTCCTCTGAGCTTCCATGTGTCCTGCCATTCACTGAGTACTCCCTTGTCTCGTTCCTTCTTCTAAAGTGTAGCGCTGTAAGCCTTTCCACCGCAAGTTAAATTCCATGTGACAATATGGAAGGAAATACACTGGCAATGGGCACAGATGGTGAAACTTGGGAACTATCCACAATTTCACCACGGAAAGAGAGTTGTGTAATTGTGCAGCACAAAGGCCATTCAGCCCTTCATAGACTCAGACTCATACAACATGGAAACAGACCCTTTATCCCAACTCATCCACGCTGACCAGGTTTCCCAAGCTGAACTAGTCCCATTTGACTGCATTTGGTCCATATCCCTCTAAACATTTCCTATTCCTGTACTTGTCCAAAATTGTACCCACCTCTACCACGTCCTCTGGCAGCTCATTCCATACACACACCATTTTCTGTGTGAAAAAGTTGCCCCTTAGGTTCCTTTTAAATCTTTCCTCTCTCACCTTAAACCAATGCTCCTCTAGTTTTGGATTCCCCTACCCTAGGGAAAAGGCCTTGGCTATCCACTTTATCTATACCGAACATGATTGTGTAAAACTATATAAGATCATTTTCTGAGGAAGGGTCTGGGCCCGAAATGTCAAGCTTTCCTGCTCCTTTGATGCTGCTTGGCCTGCTGTGTTCATCCAGCTCCACACCTTGTTATCTAAGATCACCACACAGCCTCCTACACCCCAGAGAGAAAAGTCCCAGCCTATCCAGTCTCAGTAATATCCTTGTAAATCTTTTTTGTATCCTTTCCAGTTTAATAACTTCCTTCCTCTAGCACAGCGACCAGAATTGTACGCAGTACTCCAAATGTGGCCTTAGCAGTGATACAGCCATAACATGACGTCCCAACTCCTACACTCAATGCTCTGACTAATGGAAGGCAAGTGTGCCAAACGCCTTCTTCACCACTCTCCGACCTGTGATGCCACTTTCAAGGAGCTATGTGCCTGCACCCCTAGGTCTCTTTATTCAATCACACTCCTCAGGACATCATCTTTAATTGTTTAAGTCCTGCCCTGATTTGTCTTTCCAAAATGCAACACCTCACGTTTATCTGAATTAAACTCCATTTGCCGTTCCCCAGCTCACTGGCCCAGTTGATCAAGATCTCATTGTACTCTGCGATAACCTTCCTCACTGTCTACTACATCACCAATTTTGGTGTCGTCCACAAATTTACTAACTATGCCACCTATATTCTCATTCAAATCATTTATATAAATGATGAACAAAAGTGGACTCAGCACACCGCTGCACACAGGCCCCCCAGTCCAAACAACAACGCCCTACCACCAATCTCTGTCTCCTAGCTTCAAGCCAATTTTATATCCAATTGACTAGCTCTACCTGGATCCCATGTAATCTAACTGTACTAGATCATAGACATCCCTACAGTGTGGAAACAAGCCCTTCGGCCCAACAAGTCCACACTGACCCTCAGAGCATCCCACCCAGACCCATCCCCCTATAGCCCACTCATTCTACACATCCCTGAACGCTACGGGCAATTTAACATGGCCAATCCACAGAGCCTGCACATCTTTGGACTGTGGGAGGAAACCAGAGCACCCAGAGGGGCCCCAACGTAGACACGGGGAGAATGTGCAAACTCCACACAGACAGTGACTCAAGGGTGGAATTGAACCCAGGTCCCTGGTGCTGTGAGGCAGCAGTGTTAACCACTGAGCCACCGTACCAGTATTAAGCAGTCTACCTTGTGGGACCTTGTTGAAGGCCTTGCTAAAGTCCATGTAGACAACATCTACCATTCTGCCTTCATCTATCTTCTTGGTCGCCTCTTTTAAAAACTCAACTCAAATTTGTGAGACACAATTTCCCACACACAAAGCCATGATGGCTATCCCTAATCCATCCTTGCCTTTCCAAATGCATGTAACTCCTGTCTCTCAGAATCCCCTCCAACAACTTACCCATCACAGACATCATGCTCACCGGTCCGTAGTTCCCCAGCTTTCCCTGCAGCCTTTCTTAAATAATGGCACAACATTAGCCGCACTCCAGTCTTCTGGCTCTTCACTCTCGTTATGGACGATACAAATATCTCTGCTAGGGGCACTGCAATTTCTTACTAGGAACAAATTACTGCAGATGCTGGAGATCACAGTGGGTCAGAGGCATCCGTGGAGAGAGAGCAAGCTAACGTTTCAAGTCTAGATGACTTTTCATCAGGTCTGATGAAGAGTCGTATAGACTTGAAACATTAGCACTTTTTTGTTCATTCACAGAATGAGGGCGTCGCTGACTAGGTAGCATTTACTGCCCATCCCTAATTGCCCAGAGGACAGTTAAGAGTCAACCACATTGCTACGGGTCTGGAGTCACATGTAGGCCAGACCAGGATGGTAGTTTCCTTCTCTAAAGGACATTAGTGAACCAGATTGGTTTTTTCAACAATTGACAATGGATTAACGTTCATCATTAGATTGTTAATTCCAGACATTTATTGAATTCAAATTCCATCATCTGCCATTATCTGGGTCTCTAGATTAACAGTCCAGCGATAATGCCACTAGGCCAGCTTGCTTTCCCCACAGTTTCTTCCCTCAATGTCCCTGGTATAGACTTGATCAGTTCTTGGGGAATTATCTACCTGTATGCAGATTAAGACATCCAGCACCTCCTCTTCTGTAATGTCATTTTCAAGACATCACTATTTATTTCCCCGAGTTCCCTCGTTCCCACGTCTTTCCCCACAGTAAGAATCCTTTGTACCTGGGTCATTACCTTAAAGGAGCTAGCTGGTTCATCAGAGTCTCCTGTTTTTATAACTTTAAACATCTCTATTAAACATAGTTTCAACTTACTCTGCTCCAAGGAGAACTATCCCAGCCTTCCTTCTCAAATTGGGCTTAATGCTTCACCTTAACCACGGCTCTCACTTTTGTGCAGAGATTCTGTCAGAAGGTTACAGTGTTTTGACTCATCATTTTTTATCACCAGCTGCTTTCATTGTGCAGATTAATCAGTCCTGCCCAGCCTATTTCACAGACCATTCGTTCCCTGCCCCACCGCTGTTCCCTGTTCTGTACTGTACTCCTTTAAAGGCTATGCCATATCAAACACTTCCCAGTTTTTATAGATACCCTCCAGCTAAAATGTTGTCTTCATCTCTCTCTTTCTCCAGGTATTGCCTGACCCACAGAGTTTTTTTATTCATGAGTGGAATGTAGGTGGGCCCAGCATTTATAGCCCGTCCCTAGTTGCCCCTTGAGAAGGTGGTGGTGAGCTGTCTTCTTGAACTGCTGCAGTCCACCTGCCATGGATTGACCCATAATGCCATTAGGGAGGGAATTCCAAGATTTTGATCCAGTGACAGTGAAGGAATGGCGGTATATTTCCAAGTCAGGATGGTGAGTGGCATGGAGGGGAAGTTGCGGGTGGTGGTGTTCCCACGTACCTATCTAGGCAGAAGTGGTCGTGGATTTGGAAGGTGCTGTCTAAGGATCTTTGGTGTGTTTCCAGCACTTTCTCTTTTCATTTTAGGGAATTGAAGTCTGTGAAACTCTCTTCCGCACAGAGTGGTAGAGATGGGGAAATCATTCAATAATTGGCTTTCCTTTAGGAGGGCAGGACTTACAATCTGAACCATCCATCATCAATTTCAAAGTGCTTTAGGAAGCAGGGGAAGGCATTGAGGAGGACGTAGGAAAGATTAGCGGGAATGGTTTAGGGGATGTGGATAGATTGGAGAAGTTGAGATTGTTCTCCTTGGAGAAGAGAGGGAGAATAGATTCTGGATTTAAAAGGGAACGTCGACAGGAGCGTGGAGTTGAGACCACAATCGGATCCACCATGAACTGAGGGAATGTTACAGCAGGATCCTGATGAGTTGAATGGCTTACTGCTGATCTTAATTTGTAAGTTCTGAAGAGGAGACATAATGGACTTGAGTCATTAGCTCTGCTTCTCTCTCCACAGATGCGGCCAGACCTGCTGAATTTCTCCAGCAATCTCTGGTTCAGTTTCTAACTTGTAATGCGCAGGGACCTCTCCCGGTTGACCTCTCACTTCTTGGGTGAGAATAAAATTAGAATGGTGTTTGATTCACTGGAAGACTGTACTGAAATATCGCGGGTCAATGCGTGAGACTGAGTGTATTATTCACAGGAAAGTTATCATTGAGCCATCTGCTGGCTAACTATTTAGGCTAACTCAAACAGTGCAGGCAATTGTGGGCTCAGGATGTTCTTCAGGAGGGATCGCAGCATCAGTGCAGCACTGATGAGGGACTGAAACATGGTTGAATAAGCCATCAATGCCTTTCAGGAAAGTTTGGTGAATGTAGAAGATGTTATGGCAGTGTTGAAGGAAGGCAGGGCAGTCTGTCTAATTCACTGGTCAACTTCCATCCCTCAGCCTTGGTCTAGACATTCATCGAAAATACTGCGCTAACCCGCCCTGTGCCAGTTGTTTCCTTGCAGAGAACAAAAGGAACCCATCATCTCTGCGTCAGTTCTCTGAAGGAGCCTCATTCTATCGCCTTCTCTGCACACATTCTTCCTTTTCAGATGAAAATCCGATTCCCTTTTGAACGTTACAGCCTGCGCCACACTGCCAGGTATTATATTCGACCCCTTGGCTGTGTCCTGCATGAGGAAGCTGTTCCTCATGTTGATTTTGCTCCCTTTACCAACTGCTTCCAGTCTGTGCCCTCTCGTTCTCAATCTTTTCATGCACGGTAACAGTTTTCCCCACTTACTCTGTCCCCCTCATCATTTTGAGCAGCTCTGTCAGATCTCCACTCGGACCTCTCTTCTCCAAGGAGAACAATCTCAACTTCTCCAATCTATCCACATCCCCTAAACCATTCCCACTAATCTTTCCTACATCCTCCTCAATGCCTTCCCCTGCTTCCTAAAGCACTTTGAAATTGATGATGGATGGTTCAGATTGTAAGTCCTGCCCTCCTAAAGGAAAGCCAAAGCAAGCAATTCATAGAATCCCTACAGTGTGGAAGCAGACTATTCGGCCCATCGAGTCCACGTGAACCCTCGAAAGAACATTCCACCTAGACCCAGCCCCCTGTCCTATCCCTGCATTTCCCATGGTCAATCCACCCTGCCTGTATATCCTTGGATATTATCGGCAATTTAGCACGGCCAATCCACCCTAACCCGCACATCTTTGAGCTGTGGGAGGAAACCAGAGCACCTGGAAGGGACGTGCTCAGACATGGGGAGAATGTGCGAACTCAAACCTGGATCCCTGGCGCTGTGAGGCGGCAGCACTAACCACTGAGCCACTGTGCTGCCCAATTTCAGGAATGTTCCAACACTGCAAACAGCAACATAATGCCCAGATAACCCGTTTCAGTGATATTGACTAAGGGATAAGCATTAGTTGGGGAAAACTCCCTTGCTCCTCTTCAAAACAACTTCAGGCAAACTTCTAGGACAGAGGAGACTGTTGTGACATCAAACTTAAGACTCTGTCTCAGACTGGCCATGCTAAATTCTCCATAGTGTCCAGGGAATGTGTTGGTTAGCCATGGGAAGTGCAGGGTTACAGGAATAGGGTAGTGGGGAGGTGGGTTAGCCATGGGAAGTGCAGGGTTACAGGAATAGGGCAGTGGGGAGGTGGGTTAGCCATGGGA
>JAHRHZ010000008.1:15379114-15394658 GCA_024137785.1 Ginglymostoma cirratum | reverse complement strand
TAGCCATGGGAAGCGCAGGGTTACAGGGATAGGGTAGTGGGGAGGTGAGTTGGGATGGGATGTTCTTCGGAGGGCCTGTGCAGATTCGAGCGGCCAAATGGCCTGCTTCTGCACTGTAAGGATTCTACAGTCTGTCCGTTCGAGTGGATTCCATGAAGAAGAGAGGTCAACCTCCTCCTGGGCAATACTCAGTCAGCAGCAATAACATGATGTAACTGTACATTTAAATTCCTTCTGTTTGAAGGAGCTTGCTGTCTGCTGCTTTCCTGCCTTTCAATATTGACTCCACTTCAAAAGTGCTCCAATAGATGTACAGCATTCCTGAGGTCATTCTTAAGGTATATAAATTCGAGCTCTTTTATGTTTATCTGCTATTGGCAAGTACGATGATTTAAGCAGCTGGCAGCGACCATGTGTGTTACGCTGTACACACACACATTGAGAACTTTATGAAACTTGCTTCAGGGTACAGACACCACTGATCACAGGAACAGATTTCTCCGCACGTGAATCAATAACACATTGTTGGCCAGGCAGCCATCCCAATTTTAATGAGATTTCCCGTTTGTTTGTAAACCATTTGATAGTCTTTAGTGTTATTTTCCCACAGTGGAAATAATGAATTGTTCTTGGAGAAATCAGTTAAGACTCTTCACCAGTGTAATAGCTGGGCTGTGACTACAGGAGGCGACAGTGAGGGATCTGGAGAGACAGGGTATTGGACTGTCAGATATCAGTGCCTCTCCAGACCGCAGTCAAACCATGCACGGCACCTACACTTCCTCTGGAGCAAAGTAGCCCCTCTCCTGAGAGGAATACTTCATTCCAGGAGTATTCCGGGCTCGGAATGTTACCGTCACACCAAGAGGTTGGGATCCTTGGACAGGGATCAAGTGTGCACTTGATATAGTGATGTTGTTTGCCTCAACCACTCCCTGTGGTAATACACTGCACTGTGCAGAGGCAAGTGGGACAGCACGAAAGCTGCTGGACTAACAATCGAGACCATCAAGCTAAGGTTCCGAGGGTGTGTGTTCAAATCTCATCATGGGTGATGGTGTAATATGAATTTAGTATGGGGGGGGGAAGCAGGTGAGGGGAACGGTCTGGAATTAAGAAAAGCATCTAATGGCAATTGTTGAGGGCCTCTTGTGCCACAGTTGCCGCGTCCTTTCCTCTGAGCCAGGGGTCATAGAGTTGTACAGCACTGAGGAAGCAAAATGTGAAGGGTTGCAGGGAGAAGGCAGTGAATGGTGCATTTCTCCTTCGGAGACTTGGCGCAGTCATGATGGGCTGAATGGCCTCCTTCCGTGCTGTAACCATTCTATACTTCAATGTCTTCGCAGATAGGGATGAGAATGAGGAATGTATGACCACAGGAGGTGGGTGGGTAAGTTTACAAGAAAGCTGACGTGGAGGTTTGAAGAGTGACAGGGGATTAAATTGTCTCAGGGCTAGACTGACAAGTCATAGAGCTGTGAAGCACAGAAACAGACTTTTCAGTCCAACTCATCCATGCTGACCAAATGTCCTAAATTCATCTAGTACAATATTCCTCTAAACCCTTCCTATTCATGTACCCATCCAGATGCCTTTTAAATATTGTAATTGTACCAGCCTCCTCCACTTCCTCTGGCAGCTCATTCCATCCACGCACCACCCTCTGTGTGAAAAAGTTGTACCTTAGATCCCTTTTAAATCTTTCCCCTCTCACCTTAAACTTATGCCCTCTAGTTTTGGACTCCCTTTTCCTGGGGAAAAGACCTTGACTATTCACCCTATCCATGCCCCTCATGATTTTATAAACTTCTATAAAGTCATCCCTCAGCCTCTAGGGAAAATAGCCCCAGCCTATTCAGCCTCTCCCTATAGTTTAAACCCTCCAACCCTGGCAACATCCTTGTAAATCTTTTCTTTACTCTTTCGAGTTTCACAACATCCTTCCTGTAGCAGGTAGAGCAGAATTGAAGGCAGTATCCCAAAAGTGGCCTAACCAATGTCCTATACAGCCGCAACACAACCTCCCAACTCCTAGACTCAATGCACTGACCGAGGAGGTCCAGGTTCAAGTCCCACCTATCCCAGAGGTGTGTAATAACATCCCTGAACGGGTTAGTTAGGGAAAATTATCTATAAACAGTTGAACCACTGTTGAAGCCCTCAAGATGTTAACAGATAAAGATAAATTATTTCCACCAGTTGGGAATTCTAGAACTAGGCGTATAGTCTGAGAATTTGGAGCAGACCGTTTAGGAGAGATAGAACATAGAACAGTACAGGCCTTTCAGCCCACGATGTTGTGCTGACCTATTATCCCACTAGGATCAAACTAACCTGCATACCCTACATTTTTCTATCATCCATGTGCCCATCCAAGAGATGTTACAAAACACTTCTACATATAAAGGGTGGGAACTCTCTTCCACAGTGGATGCAGGATCACTGGTTAACTCTAAATCTGAGACAGATAGATTTTTGTTAAGCAAAGGTATTAAGGGATGTGCACCAGAGACAGGTCCGGGGAGAAATGAGATGTGACTGCGGAAGCACATTTTGGCAAATGCTTTGTCAAACGCTGGGAGTGAGAACGAGAGTAATGGTAGCAAACACTAAGAATGATTAGAAAAGAAATCTGACCAGAGAGAGGAACAGAACTTCTTCAAGCTGGGCATAACTGGAAGAAAATAAAACAAAGTACTGTGGATGCTGGAGACATGAAACAGATATTACTGGAAAAAGTCAGTTCTGAAGAAGGAACTTGAAACGTTAATTCTGTTTCTCTCTCCACGGATGCTGCCAGACCTGTTGTGTTTCTCCAGCAATTTCTGTTTTTGTTTCAGATTTCCAGCATCCGCAGTTCCTTGTTTTATTTATACATTGTGAAATAGAGTTAGGCCACAGATCAGCCACGATCTCATTAAATGGTGCAACAGGCCCAGGGGGCTGAATGGCCTACTCCTGTTGCTAGGAGTGCTGCAGAAAACCCATTTAGAGTCAACATGGTAATGTTCCCTTCAGTCCAACTTGTCCGTGCTGACCACACATCCCAATCTGACCTCGTCCCTGTATTTGGCCTATTTCGTTTCCCATCCATCTTGATTCACTGATTCACTTTAGGCAGAAGATCTGCTATCCTTACCCAGTCTGGGCATACACGTGTCAACCACAAAAACATGGCTGACTCCTAACTGCCCTCTGGGCAATTAGGGATGTACAATAAATACTGGCCTTGCCAGCAATGCCCACTCACCACAACCACAGAAAGAACAAAAATTCTCACCACTCTCTGAGTGAAGACAACTGTATGAGAAAAAGGTGTAGGCCACTTGACCTACCAGGCTATGCTTCCCCCCTTCAATAAGATCATGGCTGATCTGATTTTAACCTCAACTCAATATTCTAGCATACTTCCAATAATCTCCATCCCCTTGGTCGTCAAGAATCTGTCTTCCTCTGCCTTAAAAATATTTATCGATTCTGCATCCACTGCCTCTCGAGAAAGGGAATTCCAAAGACTCACAAGCCTCAGTCAGAAAAATAAATTTCTCCTGAATTCCTGCTTGGATTCAGTGGTGGTTATCTTCAAGTTAGTTTAGGATAGTGGAAGCACCTCCTCTGCAAAAGGATTCCTCTACAATCTTAAAGGCCTCTATCAGTTTAATCTTTAGAGTCATAGAGGTCTACAGCATGGAAACAGGCCCTTTGGCCCAGCTTGCCCATGCCTCCCAGTTTTCACAATTAAACTAGTCCCATTTGCCTGTATTTGGTCCATATCCCTCCATTCTTATCCCATCCATGTATCTGTTTCTTAAATGACAAAATCGTACTCATTTCCACTAGTATTTCTGGCAGCCCATTCCAGACACTCACCACCCTCTGTGTAAAGAAATTGCTCCCCTGAACCCTTTTGTATCTCTCTCTTTTCACCTTAAACCTATGCCCTCTAGTTTTAGACTCCCCTACCATGGGGAAAAGCTGTTGGCTATCTATCTTATCTATGCCTCTCATGACTTCATAGAGCTCTATAAGGCCACCCCTCAGTCTCCTATCACAGCCTATCCAACTTATCTTTCTAACTCAAACCTTCCAGTCCAGGTAGCATCCTAGTAAATCTTTTCTGCACTCTTTCTAGTTTAATCTCCTTTCTATGGTAGGGCGACCAGAACTGCACACAGTATTCCAAATGTGGCCTCACCAATGTCTTGTACAGCTACAACAAGACGCCCCAACTCCAACACTCAATGCTCTGACCGATGAAAGCTAGCAAGCTGAAAGCCTTCCTCACCACCCTGTCTGCCTGCGGCCCCACTTTCAAGGAGAATGAACCTGTACCCATAGATCTCTTTGTTCTACAAACCAGGGCAGGACTTACACAGTCAATGTGTAAGACACATTGACTGTGTAAGTCCTGCCCTGGTTTGACCCACCAACATGCAACACCTTGCATTTGTTTAAACTAAACTCTGCCTGCCGTTCCACAGCCTACTGGCCCAGTTGATCAAGACCTTACATTTCTCTTCTCCAGGGAAAAGAGTACCTCCCTGTTTAAACTTTCAGGATCGGCAGAATATCTTGGTTCTGATATGAATGTAGAGTACGTACTCCTTCTCCAGTGTTTTATTACAACCTTTTTTTAAAATGAAGAGCACACCAGAGCAATGCACAGTATTGCAAGTGTGGTCTAAATGATGTTCTAATGTAGCATAATATTTATAGACAGTTTTCATTAATTTCTCGTAACAGAGCTGTGAGCAAGTTGGGGCACATTCCATAGTAGCTTTACCCTTGCTGTAATATTCTGCAGCTAAAGTCACGTCTCTTTTGCACATGGGCCCGTAGATTTTGAAACCACAAAGTCTAATTGTTGCAAGCAGGCTTATCCTGAGGTCAGGCAGGGGCTCAATTGCTGTCACTCAGGAAGTTCCCAACAGACAACGACTTGTAGATAATTGGATACATTCTCTAGTGTGGGCCAAGGAAGGGTTGGAAGTGGGTGGAGTGGGTAATGCGGGCTGTTACTTGCTCACCATCAACAGCTTGCCAAGCCCAGAGGTAACCTGTCCTTCTCGAGTCAGTGTGCATGATGTTTGCAGCTAGCTCATTTGGCTGGATGGCTGATTTGTAATGCCAACAGCGTGGGTGCAATTCCTGCACTGGCTGAGGTTACCATGAAGGCCCATCCTTCTCAACCTCTCCCCTCTCCTGAGGTTTGGTGACCCTCAAGTTAAACTGCCACCACTTTCTAATGAAAGAACAGCCCTATGGTCTGGTGAGTTTATCTTTATGGAAGGAAGCCATTTATTCTACAGATCAAGTGCTAATGGGATTGGTTGGACAACACATTTGGTCAGGGACCTGACTCAGCAAGGCAGTAATGGGTTTCCTTCAAACTCACACCCTCCCCAGGCCAGAATTGCTGGGACGCAGTTTTTGGGGGGTTGGTGGGGTGGGGGATTGGTGTTCTGTACAGGTTGGTCCTTACAACAATGCGACCACTCCATGGGAATTTCTACAGGCACCAGATTTTAATCACAAACAGAATTCAAATTCATAAACTATGTTAAACTCATACTCTGAATGACTGACCATGCAGAACCACAATACTATCCGCAGACTTGCTGACAGTTTATGGTATTTTGTGTTTTAATAGAGTGAGGATTGGGTGGGATAGTCTCACACTGACTAAGTCTTTCTCACACACGCACAGGTACACACACGCAGATACATACCCATAGCGGGCACACACACAAACATAAACGTACAGGCGCACGCAAGAACAGACAGGCGCACATAGGAAGACACAGACACGTACACACACGTACACAAATACACATACATACAGGCATACACACATGCTCACACACAAGTACACGCACAGACACAGAGACATACACAGGCTACACCTGGCCAATGCAATCCCAGATTATCAGTTCATTACATGTGTGTTCACAGAGATGTTTAAAGTTGATTTGAAACCTGAACAGATAGATAGAAAGAAAATAACTATTTATAATGTCTTTTGTGGCCTCAGGGTACTGCAAAATGTTGTCCAACCAACAGAACACATAAAACATCTGCAAAGTAGGATCCAGCAACCAATTTGCACACAGTACGCTCCCACAAACAGTACCGTAAAATTGTGATCAGATTTATTTTTGTTGAGTCACGTGGCTGAGGCATCAATACAAGAACTCACCTGCTCCCTGTGATTATGGGATCTTTAATATGCACCTGCTGAATGAGCACAGATTCGGTTTCAGTTTAACGTCTCCTCTGAGGCAGTGCAACCTCTCTCTGAGGAGTGAGAGACTGGAGCTAGTCCTTGTACATCTCAGGGTGGGGTTAAACCCACAATATGGTGACAAGGCATGCCAGTTTTGCCAGGCAGCCCTGTTTTTGTCATTAATTGTCCCTGCGAAGATAGGGTCGAAGGAATATATAGATCAGCTTCTGAAGTAAGCTTTGATGTAATTGTGACTACATGCTAGGACTCTGCTAGAAGGTCGGAACCTGTACAGCTTGGAGCTGTTCTGTTATTTTATCGTCCTGTAAAGGCTGTTCATAAAAGTTGTCTGGATGGCTGGCCTGAGCTGGTACGAAAATCTCAAGAAGCCAGACTAAGACAGCAATTTCCTGAAAATGATTCAAACACAGTTTGCAATTATTCCGCAAAGTTTGAACTGAATTTAAGATCCTGCACACATGGCCTTTTCTGCAGCAGTCGGCACAGTCTGTGCCACTCTGCCATGCAGTGTGTGACGTTACATTTCCGGGTAACATGCGGAAAGTGCTCTGGATGAGGGGAGGGGTGGGAGCAGAAAAGGGGGGATAGCTGGACGGGCCTGTACGAGTCATTTATATATCCACGGAGTGTGCTCTCCTCTGGATAAGGCAGGGAGCCAACTGGAGGAAGGAGTGACACCCATGTGTGGCCACTCCAATCTGCCTCCTTTAGACAACACCTTCCAAAGTCACAACCACTTCCATTTCGAGGGATAACCTTTCTATTATGCTATTAAGTAATGCTTAACTTTTTAACTCTTACTACCTTGTACCTAAGCGTTTTTTTGTTCCTAGGTACCTAAGATAGCGCCATGTGTGGCAACATTATACACTTTTTGCTGTACTCCTGTCCCTCTGCACTTGGGTACATGTGAGAATAAAATCTAAAATCCAACTGTAAATCTAAAGGGCGGCAGATACATGGGACACCAACCCCTGCAAGTTCCCCTCCAAGCCACTCACCATCCTGACTTGGAAATATATCGCTGTCCCTGCACTGTCGCTGGGTCAAAATCCAGGAACTCCCTCTCTAAGGGCATTGAAGTCTATCTACACCAGATGGACTGCGGTGGTTCAAGAAGGCAGCTCACCACCACCTGTCTCAAGGGGCAATTAGAGATGGCCAATAAATGATGGCCCAGCCAGCGTTGCCAATGTCCCATGAGTGATTAAAAACAGAAGTAGCTGAGTGACAAATAAAGTCAAAGGTGCCTTCACCTACTGGACTGCAAAGGTAAACATGTGAGTTGCATTAGCATTAGATGGTCTGCATTTCACTTTTGAAAAGTTGGTCACCCGTAGCCCACAAGCCGAATGACAGCGTTGCGCAGGGGGCTGCGTTCTGAGCGGAGTAAGAACAGAGACAAGAAACAAAGTGCATCAGACCTTGGCATTCTGTAACCCACAGCCCAGTTCTGACCGCATTGGCAACAGAATGGGCACGAGACTCACTATCCCTGAATAACACTGTCCCGCGGACGATCAGATCCAGAGGAAGATCCCCAGGGACCAGAAGATAAACTCCGGGATTATGTATCATGTTACTGACTCTGTCCACAGGACTGACCCATCTAGAACGAGAAGACTAACTCACATAGTGATCGTGTAAGTGGCCAGAGAGTTGACCATCAATGGTAGGACTGATCGATGCTGCCATGACCAGGATTGTAAATCCTGAATTTAACGTCGCTGGTTAGCATGCCCTGGTGAATTTAGGGATTGAATAGCATTTTGCTCAAATAAATAGTGATTTTAAAATGAATCCATAAGGTCTTAAAAAAGACAGGGGCAACTTTTTTTACACAGGGAGTGGTTCGTGTGTGGAATGAGCTTCCAGACAAAGTGGTGGATGCAGCTACAGGTACAGCACTTAAAAGACATTCAGATAAATACATGAATAAGAAATATTTGGAGGGATATGGGCCAAGCACGGGCAGACGGACTAGGTTAGTTTAGGATTATGGTCAGCATGGACCGGTTGGGCCAAAGGGTGTGTTTCCGTGCTGCGTGACTCTATGTGGTGGTGCAGTGGTAAGGCCATTAGACTAACAATTCAACAGACGTAAGCTAATGATCTGGGGATATCGGTGTCAAATCCATCAGGATAGGTGGTAGAGTTTGGGTTCAAGTTTTAAAAAACATTAAAAGCCAGTCTAATGGCAATCATGTAAACCACTATTAATTGTCGTAAGCAAAACCTCATCTGGTTCATTAATGTTCTTCAGGGAAGGAAATCTGCTGTCCTTACCCAGTCTGGCCTACACATAACTCCCGGCCCACACCAATGTTGCTGACACTGAAGTGCCCTCTGAAATGGCTGAGCAAGCCACTCCATTCAAGGACAATTCGAATCGCGTAATAAATACAAGCCTTGAGAGTGACGCCCGCACCTCTCAGAATGCTAATTTAAAAAGCTATTATTTATTTAACCACAGAATGATTGCAGTCTCCCACTTAGTGTGACAGTGAAAGCATGGCAGATGCTCTTCGTTGGCTACAAAGGACTTTGGAGAATCCCTCAAGATGGGAGATGGTGGTGCAGTGGTAATCACACTGGGTTTGTAATCTAGGGGGTGACCAGTTCAAATCCCGCTATGGCAGGTTGTGGAATTTTAAATTCAATTAATAAATTGGCAATTGTAAAAGAGTTTCAATGATGGTGACCATAAGAGCCATCATCGAGTGCTGTAAAAATCCATCTGTCTCACTCATGTTCTTTGTCTTCAGGGAATGACCTTACTCAGGTGAAATAGCTGCACAGAGGCCGGTATCCTGGGACCAAGTCACCCTTTAGTTACGTGGGCTCTGGCCAGCCAGCTCAGAGCCAGTCCCTAGACTGAGGGAGACTCTCTGAATCTCCTGCTTATCTGTGTCAGCCAGGGCTCCCTGATTAGCACAGGTTAATAGCCCCAATCATAGAACTCACAGTCAATAAAATCCACCTGGCTCTGGTTCTAATCACTATATCCCTCCCCCCACTCAGTCCAGGGATGTAGGCCTGTTCTTTTTCTTATAGCTTCTCTGGGGACATTTTCACCTCCAACTCTGACTTGGACATGGACAGCAAGTACTGGACCATAGCTTGTCACCAAGTCACCCTTCAGTTACACGTACACAATACACGGACTCTGACTAGCCAGCTCAGAGCCAGTCCCTAGAGTGAGGAGACTCTCTGAATCTCCTATTTATCTGTGTCAGCCAGGGCTCCCTGATTGGCACAGGTTAACTACCTCAATCACGGAACTCACAGTCAATGAGATCCATCTGGTTCTGGTTTCAATCACACCACCAGCCTGGTCTACATGTGACTCCAGGCCCAATATTGACTCCTAAGTGCTCACAGTTCAAAGGCAAACAGGGATGGGTGACAAATGTTGACGTTTTGCCAGGGAGGCCCATGCAGGAATGGAAAGTGCTTCCATTTCATTGCCTGCCCATAGGGATCTTGTGAATCAATGGAGGGTACCCAGTGCAGTTTGCCAAAGTGCCTCTGTCATCTGCCAGGCCTCCATTTACAAACAGACCGACACTTCAGCTACCAGCTGCACCCTGCGACTCCTGTGTAAAAAGCAAGAACCCAGCAAAGTGTGTCTGCTCTTTAAAAGGAGGGATTTAATTGTAATCAGGTTTAAATTATAGGCCTGCAACGTGGCAGGTTTTAGTTAAAACATCATTATTAAAAAACAACTTGCATTTATTGAGCACCTTTTATGTAATGAAATGTCTTCAAGACACTTCACAGGAGTTTTATAACACAAGTATACACTGAGCTGCAGGGAGATATTAGGTCAGATGATCAAAAGCTTGCTCTAAGAGGTAGGCTTACAGCAGCTTCTTAAAAGGAGGGGAGTTGAGATGGTAGTATTTTTCTCAAATAAATAGTGATTTTAAAATGAATCCATAAGCGTGAAGGGAGTTCCAGAGTTGGGCCCCAAAGACACAAACATAAACAATGGAGTAATTAAATTCAGCAGATGCTCGAGAGGCCAGATTTAAGGAATGCAGATATTCCAAGGCTGACACAGGAAGGTGCAAGAGATTTTGCAAACAAGGCTGAGAGCTTTAACGTCAAGGGCTTGCCTGACCTGGAAGCAACTTGTGTCAGCGAGCAAAAGGGGCGATGGGTCACACGAGACAGCAACATGCTTAACTGATTTGATTACGGTCACGTGTACCCACGTACAGTGGCAAGTGTTGTTTTACAGGCAGATTGTACCATACACGTCTATCGGGGTAACAGGTCAGAGTGCGGGAGACAATGATATAGCTGCTGAGAAGGTGCCGAGAGAGCTCAACATTAATATTAAAGAGGTCCATTCAAAGCTCTGATAGCAGCGGGGAAGAAGCTGTTCTTAAATGTTTTTTTTATAGAATCCCTACAGTGTGGAAACAGGCCCTTCGGCCCAACAAGTTCACACTGAACCTCGAAGCATTCCACCCAGACCCATCCCCCTATAACCCACCTAATCTACACATCCCTGAACACTACAGGCAATTTAGCACAGCCAATCCACCTAGCCTGCACATCTTTGGACTGTGGGAGAAAACCGGAGCACCCAGAGGAAACCCACGCAGACAAGGGAAGAATGTGCAAACTCCACACAGACAATCACCCGAGGCTGGAATCGAACCCAGGTCCCTGGCACTGTGAGGCAGCAGCGCTAACCACTGTTATACATGTTTGTTGATACACGTTTTCAAACTTTTGTATCTTCTGTCCAACGGAACAGGGTGATAGAGATCTTTGGTTATGTTGGGTGCTTTCCTGTGGCAGTGGGAAGTGTAGATGGAGTCGAAGGATGGAAGGTGTGAAGGGCTGTGTTCATGACTCTCTGTAGTTACATTTGGTCTTGGGAAGAGCAGTTACCAAACCATGCTGTGACGCATCCAGATAGAATGCTTTCTATGGTGCGTCTATAAAAATGGGTAAGAGGCTTTATGGACATGTCGAATTTCCTTACCATCCTAAGGAAGTAGAGGCACTGCTGTGCTTTCTTGACCATTGCATCAACTTGGATGGCTTTGTGATTTGCCTCTCTTTCCACTGTTTACATAGCATCACACATGGAGGCGGTCAAATCAGATAATCATACACCCAGCTGGCCTTGCACTCTGAGGAAAGGGGGCTGCGGACTGCCCGGGATCAGCTGTGGCTTCCTGGGCAGCACCTCACGCTCTTAGTCAAACAGTTCTATGTCCGCAACCTGCCCTCTAGGGGAACCTGGCCTTAAAATCCACGGCAACACGAGACAGAGCTGCCTGGTCAGAGAAGCTGCCTTTAAGAGGCTGATATTCACCCATCAACCAGCACGACTGCAAAGGGATGATCTGGACATCCTTACTCTTATGTACAAATTCGCTGCTTCATTCAGTTCGGAAAGGACTAGTTGTAACGTATACCATGCAATAGACTCTCTTTGAAAATGTCACCTGTTATCTCAGTCGACTAGTCGCACATATTATGTGAAGTTACAAATATTTTCTAATTAAGCTGTTCAGAAATGTGATGACATTCCTCTGGAGTGAGGTGGGACTTGAACCCAGACCTCCTAGCTCAGAGGTTGGGCTAAAATTGCCCTGAATCTGTCATATGATCCACTGTACCATCTTATGAGGCAACAGCCTAGTGGTATTATCGCTGGACTGTTAATCCAAACACCCAGTTAATGTTCTGGTCCAAATCCTGCCAGGGCAGATGGAGGAATCTGAATCCAATAAGTTTCTGGAATTAAGAGTCTAATGATGACTATGACTCCATTGACAATTGGCAAGGGGAGGGAAAAAACCCATCGGGTTTGTTAATGTCCTGTAGGGAAGGAAACAGCCAGCCTGACCTGGTGTGGTGTACATGTGACTCCAGACCCACAGCAATGTGGCTGACTCTTAAGTGCCCTCTGGGCAATTATCGATATATAATGAATGCTGCTTAGCCAGTGACACACTCATCTCGTGAATGAACAAAACAAAATCAAGATCTTTACTCTTCCTTCAAACTTTTGTACTTTATCCTCCTAAAGGTTGCCCCTGCCACTACAGTAGCTGATTGACTACAGGGTGCACTGTAGCCTTGCACACTCCATTTACCAGAGATAGTAGCTCTACACCTTGTTATCTCAGATTCTCCAGCATCTGCAGTTCCGACTATCTCTGATACAATTTTAACCCCACTGCGAAGCTTCTTCTAAGGATGCCTACCCTGAAGAAGTTACCCTCCTCCCTCCGGAAAGAAGGGTCTAGGCCCGAAATGTCAGCCTTCCTGCACCTCTGACGCTGCTTGGCCTGCTGTGTTCATCCAGCTCTACACTTTGTTATCTCAGGCACTCCCTTTACCAACCTGACACAGACAGACTAACACAGGAATAGATTCCCTCTCTCTTGCCCACCCATCGTTGTTCTTTGCCTTGAAATCCCACACGGCCGAGCTCAGTTCTCGCTGGTCTCCGGGTTATAGGATGAGTTTTTTTTTTAAACTCAACCTGCTCCGATATGTTATTTGTGGAGCAGACCTTCTGGGCCAGAGGTGGAAATACATGACCGCTGCACCACCAAGACCCTTCTGTTCCATGTTATATTCAGCCACAGAGCCATTGGGACGCCTGCAGCCAGAGCTGTTTGCAATTGTGGCAAGTAAACATTTCTACACGATGACAGGGTGCTCAAAAAATTCAGAACAACATTCACCCGCACACATTTCTTTAATTGAGGAGTAGCCAATCCCTCTCCAGAGGAGAGTGCTTGCTGGACTGATTCTGGGAAGATGCAAAATACTGAAGCTGAAGAAGAGAGCCACAACTCCCCACCTGCACTGTCTGTACGCAGTAATCAAAAACAGGTGCCTCTTTACTCTGTTCTGCGGGAAGCTTTTAAATTTTTTAATATGGCTTCTGGCACCTCAGCTCTGCTCCCAGCCGCAGTCAAATTCTCACGCTCACCACGGCCTCTCTTGCCAAAAGACAGGCGCCTGTTCCTGGTGGACATTCCTTTTCACTGGGAATGGTGAGGAGGTTATTTTTAATGGCTATGGTTATTACGGACTGCTGTTTATCATCAGTAATTACTGCTAGCCCTCCAAGCCTTGTCCCCACATTCAATGTTTCCCAGATCCCCTCCTGGTCCTGATAACCCACTGCAGCTCCAATGCCTCTTCTGAACTCTGTGCTTCCCCTGGTTCTGACTTTCCAAATTGTAATTGTTCCACCTTTCACCTGGAGTAGACTTGGGAATGACACCTGGGCTCCAGACGTTAAGGTACGGGAGACGTTAGACAAATTACGCCTGTTTTCTCTCAAATTTAGAAGGTAAAGGGGTGATTTATTTGAGGGTCCCCTGGGTGGCTCAGTGGTTAGCACTGCTATCTCACAGCATCTGGGACCCAGGTTCGATTCCACCCTTGGACGACTGTCTGTGTGGAGTTTGCACATTCTTTCTGAGTCTGTTTCCTCCCACAGTCCAAAGATGTGTAGGTTAGGTGGATTGGTCATGCTACTGTGTCCAGGGACGTGTAGGCTAAGTGGGTTAGCCATGGGAAATGCAGCATTACTGGGATGGGGTGGGTCTGGGTGGGATGCTCTTCGGAGGGTCGGTGCGGACTCAGTGGGCCGAATGGCCTGCTTCTGCACTGTAGGGCTTCTGTGATATTAACAGGGAAAGAGAGGGTACAGAAAGATAAACTACTTCCTCTGGTTGAAGATTCTAGAACCTGGTGGCGTGGTATAAGGATTAGGGCCAGGCCACTCAGGCAAGACCTTAGAAAGCACTTCTACACAGGCCAAACTTGTTTAATGTCTTCCCCACAACAACCTCAAAGTTCAGCGTCATTCCCCAGTCCACTCCAGGTGAAAGGTGAAACGGTTAAAATTGGAAAGTCAGGACCAGGGGAAGGGTGAGTTCAGGAGAGGCATGGAGCTGGAGTGGGTTAGAGAGACCAGGAGTAGTGGCGGTTTGGAATCTCTTCCTCCAATGGCAGTCAATATGAATTCAATTGTTAAATGTAAACCTGAAACAGACACTTTTTTTATTAAATCAAGGGTATCAAAGGATATGGGCTCAAGGCAGGCATGTGGAGTAGGCCAGAGATTAGGTGGATTAGACATGGGGGATGAATAGTTACAGGGAAAGGGTAGGGGGACGGGTCTGGGTAGGGTGCTCTTTGGAAGGGCAGTGTGGACTTGTCGGACCGAATGGCCTGTTCCCACACTGTAGGGATTCAATGACAAAGATCAACCACGATCTTATTGAATGTCAGAGCGGGCTCAGGGGGCCGAGCCCTGTTCCTATCTTCTGGAATTCCCTCCCCACACCTCTCTCTCCTTCCTTACAAATACACCCTACAACCCAATAGCTTTGACCAAGTTCTTGCTCAACCTTATAGAATCAGTATCAGTGGAAAAATAGTCAGTAACTCAGGGGAAGGAGGGTGATGGGGGAAGAGCTACTCGCTGACAGTGTGAGGAAGCTGGAGGGCATCAGTAGGAATGCGAGTTAAATGTAGAAAGTGCTACAAACATTCAGCAGGTCTGACAGCATCTGCGGAGCAAGGAGCGGAGTTCATCTTCAAGATTGCCAACCTTTATCAGGCTGAAGTTCTCCCGAAAATCCATCGACCTGAAACGTAATCTCTTTTGCTCTGTCACTGGACGCTGCCTGAGCTGTTGAGTATTTCCTGCGTTTTGAGCTTTTATTTTAGATTTTCAGCACCTGCAGTACATTACTGTTGCGCTTATATTTAGAGACTCATCAGGTTATGAGCCAATTAGAACAGCAGGGAGGCCATTCTGCCCATTATGCCAGCTCTTTATAGAGCAATCCAGTCAGTTTAACCCGGTAGCCCTGATAAACTTAATTCCTTCCAGAGGCCACCAAACTTCCCTTTGCAAACACAGCCTCCTGGGCAGTGAGTTAAGGATATTACCACTTTCTGCATAAAAATACTGTCTCTCACGTCCTTCCCTATATCTCAGTCAAAAACTGAAATGACACCCTGAAACCCATCTGTATTGATACAAAAGACAAACATTTCATTGACATTGAGAACTGTGTTAAACAATTTTTGAAGAGTTCCGATGTTAGTTTCAGTTTTACTTTAACCCAGTTCCTCAGGACTGATCTGTTCCCAGGTGAAACTGAAGCTCAGTGACAGAAAACTGACACAGATAAAAAATTCTCAAACCTGTCTGTTAGAAATAAAACCCAAACATATAAATCACAGATAACACGGTGTAGCGCTGGATGGACACAGCAGGCCAAGCAGCATCAGAGGAGC
>JAHRHZ010000008.1:15353024-15378714 GCA_024137785.1 Ginglymostoma cirratum | reverse complement strand
CCTGCTCCTCTGATGCTGCTTAGCCTGCTGTGTTCATCCAGCTCTACACCTTGTTATCTCAGATTCTCCAGCATCTGCAGTTCCTACTATCTCTCATATAAATTACAGCACATGCTGCTTCGTGGACTCCACAACCATAGCCAATTAAATTGTAATTCTTTGATATTTCTCTGTCTCAAAACTCTGTTTCCAGCAAATGAGATGAGGAAGGAGTTACAGAACTAAGGCAGGTCGATGCAGTTAAGCTACAGATCAGCCATGATCTAATTAAATGAAGGGACTCAGTTGAGGGACTGAATGGCCTCTTCCTTTTATGTTATTCAGGTAATGGAGATACACCATTGGGAACAACTAAGAACTAGACTAGATGGGTCAAAGAACTTCAACCTGAAAGAATTGCCACTGTTTTGATGACTTCCAAAGTGCAAAAATTTTCACTGCCTCAGAAAGGCAGCCAATAAATATCTGGAATTAAGAATCTAATGATGACCGTGAATCCATTGCTGATTGTTGAAAAAACCCATCAGGTTCACTAATGTCCTTTAGGGAAGAAAACTGCCATCCTTACCTGGTCTGGCCTACATGTGACTCCAGACCCATAGCAATGTGGTTGACTCTTAACTGCCCTCTGGACAGTTAGGGATGGACAATAAATACTGCCTGGCCCTCATCCCGTGAATGAATAAAGAAACAAAAAAATCATAGACCCTTCCCACCCTGATTATAATCCCATCCGTCAGGCAGAAGATACGAAAGCTTAAACATATGCAGAAGATACGAAAGCTTAAACATATGCACCGACAGGTTCGAGAACAGCTTCTTCCCTGCTGTTGTTAGATTTCTGGATGGACCTCCCAAATTTCAAATCTAACATTGATCTTGCTGTTTGTGCAGCCATAACTTTGTATTCCTTGCTCTGTTCTATCACCCTGCAATCTTTGTATGTTATGATATGCCTGCACTGTATGCAAAACAAAACTTTTCACTGTGCTGAGTTACACGTGACGATAATAAACCAAATCAAAACAAAAAATTCGCGATACACCCATCAGTGAGTCACAAAACAAAAACTGCTGCAGAGATTTAGCAGGTCTCAGAAAGCAGAGTTAACGTTTCAGTTCCAGTGACCCTTCTTCAGAACTCAAATCACTGACTCTGTTTCTCTCTCCACAGATGCTGCCAGACCAGCTGAGCGCTGTTTTTATTACAGATTTTCAGCAGCCCCAGCTCTTTGTTTTCTGAAAATGGAGTCACGGTCAAGAAGCTTTAAAGCTCCTGAGAACAGAGTTGTGTTTTCCACACTGTTTCTGTTTACCACTGTTTGAGTCAACGGATTATGGCTTCAAGACCTATTCCACAGCTTGAGAGTAAATATTGAGGCTAACGCAGCCTGTGCAGTACCGAGGGAGCACTGCACTATCAGAGAAATTGTCTTTCAGATGGAGTGTTTCAACTGTGCTCTCTTCACTAACTGCATGATTTCAAAGCAGTGCAGTGAAGTTCAAAGCTAACAGTCATCCCTCATCCAACATCTTAAACAGATTAGCTGGTCATTATTTCATTATAACTAATGAAAACTTGCTGTCTGTAAACTGGCTGCTGTGTGTTACACATTATGACAGTGAACAGATTTCAAAAGTACTTAATTGTCTCTGACTCACTTTGGGATGCCTTGAGGCTCTAAAGGGTGCTATACTAATGCAAATCTTTGGATTTTTTTGACTGCTAATTTTTGGCTATGGCAATTCACAATTTTTCATGTACCTTTTAACAAAAAACTATTTTGGCACAGATGAAGAAGAGGCCCAGATTTAAGTGGGGAAAATGTCTCAATTTTGTTTTTTAACATCAATAGCTGGTGTCTTTATGACAGTGGGATAGTTTCCTATTCTCTCCATGGGCCTTGGTCCCTTTTCTCTGTTACCTCCTCCAGCTCTGTAGTCCTCAGGAAATCCCTGTGCTCCTCCAATTCTAGCCTCTGCAGCATCTCCAATTTCAACTGCCCCACTATTGGCTTTCAGCTGCCTGGGTCCCAAACCCTGGACTTCCCTCCCTAAACCTCTCTACCTTACTTTGAAGGTGCTCCTTAAAACCTACCCACTTTGACCAAGCTTTTTGGCCACTGGGCCCTAGTAGCATAAGTGGCTCAGCGGTTAGCACTGCTGGCTCACAGCGCCAGGGACCCAGGTTTGACTCTAGCCTCCGGCAACTGTCTGTGTGGAGTTTGCACATTCTCTCTGTGTCTGCGTGGGTTTCCTCCAGTTTCCTCCCACTATCCAACAACGTGCAGCTTAGGGTGGATTGGCTATGCTACATTTCCCACAGTATCCAGGGATGTACAGGTTAGGTGGATTAGCCATGGGAAATGCAGGGTTACAGGGATGGGGTGGGTCTGGCTGGGATGCTCTTCAGAGAGTCAGAGTGGACTCGATGGGCCAAAGGGCCTGTTTCCACACTTTAGGAAATTCTATGATTCTAAGTTTGATTACATGCTTGCTTCGAAGGTCTTGTAGTGTCATGAGGAGTGTTTGCCTAACTCTGAGCTAGAAGGTCCATGTCCAGCTCCCCCACTAGGAATGTGATGGTCAAGAGAAGGGGTGTTGATAATGTAGACAAAGAGGTTCAGTATTAACCTTCAAATACTTTTACCACATGTCAAAAGCAGGCGGGAAGAGTGGGCTAGATTCCTAGTCAGCCACATGATGGAGCTAACTGTAAAGCCTCTCGCATCACTATCCATGGCATCAAACTGCAACACGCAGGTAAAAAGTACATGTTACCACAGCAACCTGATTCCTTGAATGAACTGTAGTGCGCTCCACCACCACGGTGCATTTGCTTTGTTGTATCAAAGGGGTTACATAAATGCTAGTTGTTGGTTTTATTCCAGGCAGATATTTTAGGGCAATTTGGTCAAGATCAAGAGTGGGAGCACTCACATCTAAGCCTCAACAAGCAGCCCCAGAGCACGGAGGGGAACCGTGCCCCACTCCAGCAGTTCAAAGTCCAATTAAATCAGCACAGAAACTGGGATCAGGATCTGGCACCTTCCTGATAAAAAAAGAACAAAGAAGGGTAGCACGGTGGCTCAGTGGTTAGCACTGCTGCCTCACAGCACCAGGGACCCAAGTTCGATTCCACTCTTGGGTGACTGTATGGAGTTTGCACATTCTCCCTATGTCCGTGTGGGTTTCCTCCCACAGTCCAAAGAGGTGCAGGTTAGGGTGGATTGGCCATGCTTAAATTGCCTGCAGTGTCCAGGGATGTGTAGATTAGGTGGCTTATAGGGGGAATGGGTCTGGATGGGATGGACTTGTTGGGGCAAAGGGCCTGTTTCCACACTATAGGGAGTCTAAGTCAACTGTGGATGCTGGAAGCTTGAAACAAAAACAGAAAGTGCTGGAGAAACTCAGTTCTGAAGAGGGGCTCACAAATGTTAACACTGTTTCTCACTCCACAGATGCTGCCAGACCTGCTGAGCTTCTCCAGCAGTTTCTGATTTCCCACATTTGCAGTTTTTATTTCTGTTTTTGTTCCCGGTGTTTTCCTTCTCTTCTCTGGCTCTGTATTACTCCAAGTACTAGCCACTGATTCAACACGAGGCCAGGGAAACTTTGCAAGAACAGGGACTGCGAGGATGACTTGGGGCAGATCTCCCTTATGGGAAGAGATGGGACCCGGGGTACGCAGTTTAAAATAATGGGTCTTCCATTTACAGATGGGAATGAGGAGAATTATTTTCTGTCGGGAGCTTGGATTCTTTGGAAATTCCTTCCCCAGGGAGCAGTGGAGGTCGGGTAATTGAATATTTTTAAGGTGGAGGTAAAGAGATTCTTGACTAACAAGGGACTCAAAGGATATTGGGGAGTAGACAAGGAAGTGGAGTTGAGATGAGATCAGCTATGAATGTACTGAATGGAGGAACAGGCTGGAAGGGCCAAATGGCCTACTCCTGCTCCTAGATTGCATGTTCATATGTCAATTGTCACATGCATGACAAAATAAACCAAGCTGTAATGAAGGGATGAGACAATGCGTTTGCTAAACCAAAAATATAACATTCTGCATGACTTCCACTGTTCAACTCTGTCCTGCCGATTGGAGAATGTCTAATCTGTTCTTCGGGCCCATTTATGCCCCTTAATCCACACCTTCAACTCGACAAAAACTTCCATCTTCAAAGTTCCACTTCAACCCCACAACTACAACCTTTAAGGAAGTTAGTTCCAGATTTTCACTGCCCCAATATGTGAAAATTCTCTTTGGGATTTTAGCTCATTCTAAGATCTTGGCACCTTTCACCCCTTCCCCCGCAAGCCTCCCCTACCTTCAAAGACCCTCCATTTGCCCCTCTAGGTTCTGCACTTCCTCATGGTTAGCATTGCTGCCTCGCAGCGCCAGGGTCCCGGGTTTGATTCCGCCCTCAGGCGAATGGCTGTGTAGAATTTGCACATTCTCCCCACGTCTGCATGGGTTTCCTCTGGGTGCTCTGGTTTCCTCCCACACTCCAAAGATGTGCGGGTTAGGTGGATCAGCCATGCTAAATTACCCATTGTGTCCATGGATGTGTAGGCTAGCTGGATAAGCCATGATGGGAAATGCAGGGTTACAGGGATAGAGTATGGGATCGGGTCTGGGTGGGATGTTCTTCAGAGGATCAGTGTGGACTTGATGGGCTGAATGGCCTGCTTCCACGCTGTAGGGATTCTATGGTTCTATGACTCAGAGGAAATCATTTCTCTGCATCCACCTGTCACATCCTTTGTCAACTTCTCAGTCAGATTAACTTTCAGACTCTTACACGCAAAGGAATGCAGACAAAGTTTGCATAACTCCTCTTTATAATTTAACCAACAAAGGCCCGGTACTCTATTGAAACTGTAACGTGTTCTCTCATAAAGCCACTTTATCCCTGTGGCTGACAAAGTTCAATGCTACCTGAGCATGACCTTCTCCTTCGGTAAGGGATTACTAAACTTGGTGATGGCAATGTGGCGTTTTAAAGCAGTTATCGTATAATGGTGACCACAACATTCAAACAAAATAATGTCCCCACTCACACAACATATATACCACAACACAAGCAAGTAGCACAGTGGTTAATGTGGTTAGGAACGGATTTCTGACTGGATTCGCCAAGCCTTTGATTCCAGTGCTAGTCTGACAGCCCTCCAAAACTCCGGTCCAATAAACCTCATTTCCCTAACCCAAGTGCTAACCAACATTGCTGGAAATATTCTTGGAATGAAAGAAAGCCTTTGGCTTATATTGTGCCTTTCACAGTCTCAGGATAGCCCAAGGTGTTCTCCAGACAATGAAACATTTTCGAAGTGCGGTGTTGGATTGGAGGGAACGAGGCAGCCAATTTGCACACAGCAAACTCCCACAAACAGCACTGAGGGATCAGCCGTTATTTCAATGGCATGGGCTGTGTCAGAATTTTTCTGTCCATCTTCAAAATAATGGCCATGGGATCTTTCACAAACTGCAAACGGTCAGGTGTGGCCTCAGTTAACATTTCTGAATGGGGAGCCAGCATTTCAGGGTGGCACGATGGCACAGTCGTTAGCACTGCTGTCTCACAGTGCCAGGGACCCGGGTTCGATTCCACCCTCGGGTGACTGTCTGTGTGGAGTTTGCACATTCTCCCTGTGTCTGTGTGGGTTTCCTCCCACAGTCCAAAGATGTGCAGGTTAGGTTGACTGGCCATGCTAAATTGCCTGTAGGGTTCACAGATGTGTAGATTAGGCAGATTATAGGGGGATGGGTCTGGGTGGGATGCTGAGAGGTTCGGTGTGGACTTGTTGGGCCGAAGGGCCTGATTCCACACTGTAGGGATTCGATGATTCTAACAGTGTAGAGTCAGACAGTATGGGAACACCCTTCTGTCCAACTAGTCCATGCCAACCAGATATCCTAAATCAGTCTTGTCCTGTTTGGGCTATAGCCCTCCAAACCCTTCCTATCCAGATGCCTTTTAAATGTTGTAATTGTACCGGCCTCCACCCCTTCCTCTGGCAACTCATTCCATACATGCACTCTGTGTGAAAAGGCTGTCCCTTAGTTCTCTTTTAAATCTTTCCTCTCTCACCTTAAACCTATGCTATCTAGTTTTAGACTCCCCTACCCTGGGGAAAAGACCTTGCCTATTCACTTTATCCATGCCCCTCATGATTTTATAAACCTCCCTAAGGTCACTCCTCAACTTCTGACACTCCAGGGAAAATAGTCCCAGCCTATTCAGCCTCTCCGTATAGCTCGAGCCCTCCTACCCTGGTAACATCCTTGTGAATCTTTCCTGCTTGATCTTGTGTAAAGTCCCTTCTTCACAAAGCCAATGGGTGCCATATCATTCCAATCCTTACTACTATTGAAACTGCTCAAGCTACTGCTGTTTTCCTTTATTTCACCATTCGGATGATGGTGCCTCTTTAAAATCCTTCAAAATGCTCAAATAACCTGCCCTTTCGACTGGAGTTCAGGTTGGGGGTTATATATATTCAGAGGAACACTCTGAATCATTGCTTAAACAGGTTACTGATGGCAACAGCTGTACCACTGGAAGTATCAACTTATGCCCCCTTGTAATAGTCTTTTCAGCCAGAGACTTTTCCCAGGGTGGAAATGACTATTCCGAGGGGGCATAATTTTAAGGTGATTGGAGGAAGGTATAGGGGAGATGTCAGGGGTAGGTTCTTCACACAGAGAGTGGTGGGCACGTGGAATGTGCTGCCGGTGGTGGTAGTGGAGTCAGATACATTAGAGACATTCAAGTGACTCTTGGATAGACACATGGAGGATAGTAAAATGTAGGGTATGCGGGGTAGATTGATCTTAGTGGGATAATAGGTCAGCACAACATTGTGGGCCAAAGGGCCTGTACTGTGTTGTGTTCTATGTTCTTAACTGTACCACTGGAAGTATCAACTTAGAGTATACACACAAGTATCTGGTCTGGGAATTGGACCCATGGCATGCCAGGTTCATGGGATACAATGCAAGTTGCTAAGCTGTGCCATTCCCACACTGTAGGACTAACAGGTCCTAGTTGCATGCTGCAGGATTGTGCTGAGCTGCCTTCATCGCTCAATGCATTGAGTATAGGAGTGAGGATGTCACCTTGCGGCTGTATAGGACATTGCTTAGGCCCCCTTTGGAACACTGCATTCAATTCTGGTCTCCCTGCTATAGAAAAGATGTTGTTAAACTTGAAAGCGTTCAGAAAAGATTTACAAGGATGTTGCCAGAGTTGGAGGTTTTGAGCTATAGGGAAAGGCTGTACAGGCTGGGGCTATATTCCCTAGAGTGTCAGAGGCTGAGGGGTGACTTTCTAGGATCATGAGAGACATGGATAGGGTGAATAGCCAAGGTCTATTTCCCAGGGTAGGGGAGTCCAAAACGAGAGGTCATAGGTTTAAGGTGAGAGGGAAAAGGTTTAAAACGGATCTAAGGGGCAACTTTTTCACGCAGAGGGTGGTGCATGTATGGAATGAACTGCCAGAAGACGTGGTAGAGGCTGGAACAATTACAACATTTAAAAGGCATCTGGATGGGTACATGAATACAAAGGGTTTAGAGGGGTAAGGCCATAAGACCAAAAGACATAGAAGCAGAAATTAGGCCATTCGGGCCATCGAGTCTGCTCCGCCATTCAATCATGGCCGATAAGTTCCTCAACCCCATTCACCCGCTTTCTCCCCATAACCCTTGATCCCCTTGATAATCAAGAACCTATCTATTTCAGTCTTAAATGTACTCAATGACCTGGCCTCCACAGCCTTCTGTGGCAGTGAATTCCATTGGTTCACCACTCTCTGGATGAAGAAGTTTCTCCTTATCTCCGTTCTAAAAGGTCTTCCCTTTACTCTAAGGCTGTGCCCTCAGGTCCTAGTCTCTCCTACAAATAAAAACATCTTCCCAACATCCACTCCGCCCAGGCCATTCAGTATTCTGTAAGTTTCAATTAGATCCCACCTCATCCTTCTAAACTCCAATGAGTATAGTCTCAGAGACCTCAAACGTTCCTCAAATGTTAAGCTTTCCATTCTTGGGATCATTCTCGTGAACCTCCTCTGAACCCGCTCCAGGGCCAGTACATCCTTCCTGAGATATGGGGCCCAAAACTGAACACAATACTCCAAATGTGGCCTGACCAGAGCTTTATAAAGCCTCAGTAGTACATCCCTGCTTTTATATTTAAGTCCTCTCAAAATAAATGCCAACATTGCATTTGCCTTCCTGACTACTGACACATCCTGCAAGTTTACCTTGAGGATATGGGCTAAATGCTGGCAAATGGGCTCAGTTGGACAGGAGGGTCTTGTTTCCATGCTGTACAACTCAATGACTCTATGACAGATCTGAGCTGAAGCAGAATAGGATATAGATCATGTAAAGCACATTCTTGTGGTGCAATGATAATGTCTCTACCTCTAACTCAGCCTACGTTCTCCAGAAGTGTGTAATAACATCTCTGAACAGGTAAATATAGACAATATGCGTAAATCACACTCAACACCCAGCAATTAGAGATATGGCAAATCAGTCAGGCTTGGTGTCTCTAATTGCCATCTATTGATTTGTACTAAATAGTGCATGTTGAAGGAAGATTTATAGTCACAGAGTCACAGAGTTGTACAGCATGGAAACAGACCCTTTGGTCCAATTCATCCATGCCAACCAGATATCCTAAAATTAATCTAGTCCCATTGCCTCCCAATGGCAGGGGGAGGCAATGGCCTAGTGGTATTATTTCTGGACTGTTAATCCAGAGATCCGGAAATGCTCTGGGGACCTGAGTTCAAATCCTGCCGCAGCAGATGGTGGAATTTGAATTCAATAAATATCTGGAAGTAAGAATCTAGTGATGACCATGAGTCCATTGTCGATTGTTGGGAAAACCCATCTGGTTCACTAATATCCTTTAGGGAAGGAAACTGCCATCCTTATCACCCCTGGCCTACATGTGACTCCAGACCCACAGCAACGTGGTTGACTCTTAACTGCCATCTAAGCAATTAGGGATGGGTAATAAATGCTGCCTAGCCAGTGATGCCCTCATCCTGTGAACAAATTTAAAAAATAAATTGCCAGCGTGTGGTCCATATGCCTCTAAACCTTTCCTATTCATGTACCTATCCAGATGCCTTTTATATGTTGTAATTGTACCAGCCTCCACCGCTTCCTCTGGCAGCTCCTTCCATACGCGCACCACCCGCTGCATGAAAAAGTTGCTCCTTAGGTCTTTTTTAAATACTTTCCCTCTCACTTTAAACCTATGCCCTCTAGTTCTGGACACCCCCATCCCACGAAAAAGATCTTGGCTATTCACCTATCCATGCCCCCTCATGATTTTATAAACCTCTAAAAAGTCACCTCTCAGCCTCTGACGCTGCAGGGAAGGTTTTGTATTCTTCCACGGGGTGTGGGCCTGCATGTACATTCCTAAATGCCCATGAACTGAACGGTGTATGAGGGTCATTTCAAAGGATAGCTATGGGATACCCGTACTGCCGTGGGTCTGGTGTCACACACGGGTGAAACCAGGTAAGGGCTAGAGGCTTTACTCCTTAAAAGGGCGTTAGAGAACCAGAGATAACACAGTATGGAGCTGGAGGAACACAGCAGGCCAGGCAGCATCAGAGGAGCAGAAAACCTGAGTAGGGTCCCGACCCAAAACATCAGCTTTCCTGCTCCTCTGATGCTGCCTGACCTGCTGTGTTCCTCCAGCTCCACACTGTGTTATCTCTGGCTCCAGCATCGGCAGTTCTTACGAGCTCTTAGTGAACCAGAGGGGTTTTTACACCAATCGATGATGGTTGTCATTGTTACCGTTAAGGGTCAGAGGTCAGGGTTTGGGGGGAAGCAGCAACCCTGAACCAACCCAATGCTTTCAGGAAGGAAGTGGAAGAGGGGGCTGGAAGTTGTTGAGAATATTTTTGCTAAAAATATTGGGGAATCTCACAAGCCCGACTGAAAATAATACCCCGCTGAACCGGTATTGTCATTAGACAGCTAACAGGTTCAAATCCACCCCAGTAGCTGGTGAAATTGAACTCAATCATTACATCTGGAATTGGAAGCTGGTCTCAGTAATTGTGGCCATAACAATCATCGATTGTTACTAAAAATCCATCTGGTTCACCAATGTCCTTTAAGGAAGGAAATCTGCTGTCCTTACCCAATCTGGCCTATATGTGACTCACAGCAATGTAGGCATCTCTGTACTGCCCTCGGAAAGTGAAGCACTCAGCTTGAGGGTAATTAGGTGCGGGTAACAAAATGCTGACGATGCCCACATCCCGCAAAAGTGTAAAGAAAGGTAATAAACTAAGCCACTCAATTGCATTGTTGGATCTTGCTGTGCCTTAGTTTTGCTCGTGGTCTATCAACAGGTCACTAGGACGTGGTGTATAAAGGCATGTTCTCTCTTCAATTACTGGAGACCACACAGTTTGTCCAACTCTGTCTGAGTGGGAGGAAGCATAAACTCCACAAGTCATGATCCCTTAACCAACGTGGGACCTCAATAACTTCTCTTGTCCCCTTACACTTCCGGGCCTTTCGTTGCCTGTGGGAATGCAACATTCTGATATTGCTTAAAGTGTATTCCATTAGAAGTGGCTCATTATTGGGATAAAACTGAGACCGGACAGCCTTGGGGAAGCAGCCTGGTATTTCGGGAGACCCAAATGGCTGGTTTTCCAAACTGAACTCCTGCTGTGAAAAGTCCCCAGGACTGCTTGAAAACAAAATAATGTTGCATCAACAGTTTCCACCAAGCTGTTGCTGAGGGGTGCTCTCTAAAATCATAGTCAGACAGCAAACTCCTTTGACCAGCAATGAACACTGTTTGGTCCACAGTTCCTCACCAAACATGGGCAGAATAAAGTCAGTGGCTTGAGCCCGTAGCACAGGCAGATTCTCTGGCGCAGCACTGCAGGCGTGCTGCATTGTCAGAGGTACTTTAGTCTGGAAGAAAGGCTAAGTCTCTCGGCTGGATTGGAAAGAACCCGCAGCACTATTTGAAAGGGGAAATGAAAGCTGGATGGGGGGAGCGACCAGCATCGTTAAAGACAATAAATTATCTGCTTGTGAGCACATAATGTGGGACCTTGCGCTGTGCACAAACTAGTGGCTGTGTCTCCTGCATTGCAAACCGCCAACTCTGCTTCAAAAGTAAACCCTTCATTGGCTGCAAAGTGCATTGGGTGGTCCTGAGGTCACAAAAGGCACTATACAAATGCAAGTTATTTTTGCCTCCTGCGGTCTAGAACACAGGCAGAGAGGCTGAGGGGAAACTCTGAAGCAAATTCAACCTCATTCTGAATTTTCTCTTCTCTGTCAAACCGCACCTGTGGGAAGCAGGGCTGCTTAAGACCTGAGTTCAGGTCACCGGCCCTGAAACATTAACTCTGTTTTTTTCCTTCACAGATGCTGCCAGACCTGCTGAGCTTTTCCAGCAATTTCTGTTTTTGTTCCTGATTTACAGCATCCGCAGTTCTTTTGGTTTTTATCTGCTTAAGACCTGTTTAGTGTTTGCAAATCCCATTAAAGCTCTTGTAAAAGAAAATTACAGCAGATGGTGGACTCTGAACTGAAAACAAAAATTGCTGGAGATCACAGCGGATCCATGGATGCTACCCAACCTGCTGTGATCTACCAGCAACTTTTTTTTTTGTTTTCAGTCCATTAAAACTTTTCCATCACTTGTAACTTTCCTTTTTCTGCCCCAGAACTCAGTCTGAGGATGGGGATCGAACCCAGAGTGGCTGTTGCTCACCCAACTGGCCTGCATGTTTTCATAAACACTCCACCTTGAGAAACAGAGGCAGACAAGGGAGGGAGAAATTGCAAACCGTAACCTTGTATAAAACCAGGCAGTGTTTGGTTCCACACATTCTAACTGAGACATCAGAGGGCCACATCCAAGCGTGCGAAACCCTGGGTAAACAGGTGCTGGATAGCAGAGTCCCAAAAGCTGTCCTACAGCCTGAAATAAAGCAGCCAAGAAAGCTGGGAAGGGAGGAAAGGCTACTTCACACACAACATAACTCCCAGAAACGATGCAATTAAAAGGTGAAAGCATTTAGACCAAACCAAACCATCTGTAAACAGCGAACTGTTGCCTGCTACCAGATGAAAGCCACATTTCATCGAGCACGGGGAACAACCCAGCCCACACAAATTTAAGAATCCAGACATATAAAATGTCGTTTGGTACATTTATAATCCCAACTTTACAAGCTGCCTCGCCGTACCTGAGTCTTGGCTGACTGAAGGAACGGGAGACGAACTGACCCTCTCTCTCTCACACACACAAAGTTACTTTTCCTTCATAACATTCCTGGGAGATGTAATGACTGGTGTGCTCCGTTTCCAGTGCATGTTTCCAGCAGACCAGGTCCTTCTGAACACGACTGTGTCCCTACGAAAGGTGGGAGTCTCTCAAACTGAGGTTGGGACCCACAGAAGGGGGATGACAGGCCGACTCACGTTTCGCTATAAAATCTTTATAACTCGTGACTCCGCCAGGGATCAGTTTCAGAATCAAGCAACTTGAAAGGGGGGAACATCAAATAGAAAGATTTTTCTTTTTGTTTTCTTTAAATAAAAGGAGGGCCATGGTGAAAAAAAAACATTGACTAGTGGATAAAATAGTTACCCACCCACCATTACTAAGTCTTCATTAATAAAAAAATCAAAATCAGATTTTAACCAATATTATTTCAGACACCAAAACTTCTGCATTTTTCGTTTGGAAAATAGGTTTGATGTGATTGAGACAAATTCATTGTGCATAGATACTTTCTCATTTAAGTTGGGAGAGGCTTTTTTTTTAGAAAGGATATATATTATGGATGAGCTTTACATTTTTTTAAAATTGAACGAAAGGTTGGGAAAGGGGAAGAGAGAGACAGCAGTATCAGTCAGGGTTTATAAAATGTGTGCCTGTGAATATAGACTATGTGACCCAGAGCTGGGATAATGTATAATGCAGAGCCATTAAAAAGCTCTCATACATTGAGAGGTTCCATCCAACGATTCTGCAAGTAGTGATGGCCTTGGTAACAACCCCGTGTTGCTGGTTTTTTTTGCAAAAAGGAAAACGCAATTAAATTAATGCAGTCATCCCTTATTCATAAAGTTATCAGTTTTCAGTGTCATTAAGGGACAAGGCAGACAGAGGCAGTCAGTCAGTTCATGTGTGTTTATGTATTATTAAAATAACTCACTCACACACACACACACACACACATTAATTCTTACCGTCTGGGAGTTTTTCTGATAGCAAATCAGGCTTGGCTTTTTGATGTGTATATCTAGATAGAAAACACAGACTCGCTTTAGCGTCAAGTTCCCTCGGAGTCCTCAAACGAGTCGATTAGAATCGATCCGATTGCTCTGTCAGTCCCGTGGGGTGAAGAGGCCGAGGTGTCCTCCTGTCTGTGCCATGTCTAGGGGTGCTGAGTCGAGTCGAGTCTGGTAGAAATGCTGCGGACCCCAGGCACCAATGCATCCTTTACACAGAGAGAGAGAGAGACACACACACACACCAACAGCTCTCAACTCTGTCCTTTCTGCACTGGAGGAGAATCAGCGACTTGTGTGTTTGGGGTTTCGTTTTAGTTCTGAAAGTGGTGCAGATGGATGGGGTGGTCTGCTTTCCCCTCACAACGTCTTCTCACAAATCCAACACATCCTCCCTCCCTGCCCCCGCCCCCCAACTCCCCAGATCAAATTTGCAAATCAAATAAAAGAGGGTAGCAAAGCGGGAGAAAGTGAGAGTCTCTTTCAGCTGGTGACGTGTCTCCCAAATCCGCGCCCCTTTCAAAACCAAGGGGGAAGAAAAATTTCACTTAATTCCATTTGATTCCCATTATTTGCAGGGACACTGGGAGGAGGAAAGGTTATTAGCAATCACCGGAGATTTCTGTTTGCGAGGCTTTTTTTTGGGGGGGGTGAGGTTGGGGAAATGTTGCTTTAAAAAGTTTGAGAAGTTGAAGTGAAAAAGGAGTCGAGTGAGTCAGTCCTGGAGTGAGTTTCACCTCGGGCACTGAAACGGGTTAAACTGATATTTCCTTTCTCTCCCTCTCTTTTGCAAGTGAACTGAGGCGGAGAAGGCGTTTGTGTGTGTGTGTGTGGGAGGGGTGGGGGGAGAGAGATGTAGAATTTAACAGGGGCGAGGTGCAAACAAGCCTCTCTCTCTCTCGCAGCTGCAGAGGCAGTGTCCAGGGACCACCTGCCCGCAGCGGCCTCTCGAAAGGAGCCCGCAGCACCGTGGACCCTATAGGGAACCGACAGTACCGTGCACCCTATAGGGTCACCCACAGCACCGTGCACCCTATAGGGAACCGATACCGACAGCACCGTGCACTCTATAGGGAACCGACACCAACAGCACCGTGCACCCTATAGGGACACCCAAAGCACTGTCCACCCTATAGGGGCACCCACAGCACTGTGCACCTTTTAGGTAATCGATAGCACTGTCCACCCTATAGGGAACCCTCAGCACTGTGCACTCTATTCAGAACCCGTAGTACTGTGCGCCCTATAGGGAACCGACAGCACTGTGCAACCTATAGGAAACCGAAAGCACTGTGCACCCTTTAGGGACACACAGCACTGTCCACCCTATTGGGAACCCATAGCACTGTCCACCGTATAGGGAACCTACAGCATTGCCTCTTCTTTAGGAACCGACAGGACTGTCCACTCTGTAGGAACTCATAGCTCTGGCTCCACTATAGGTAGCCATATTACTGCCCCCTTTTAGGTAATCATTGCAATGCCCCTACTACAGGTAGCACTGCCCACTCTATGGGAACCTGTAGCACTGCCCCCTCACCCCCATCCCTATAGATAACCATAGAACTAACCCTGTCTATTGATACCCATACCACTGACCCCTCTTTAGGTTCCCAAAGGACTGACATTGTACTGAGTGACTTGATGGCCATTTAAGATCAACCACATTGCCGTTGGTCTGGAGTTATCCTTAGGCCAGACCAAGAAAGGATGGCAGATTTAATTCCCTGAGGGATATTCATGAACCAAGTAGGTTTTTCCAACAATTGGTAATGGTTGTCATGCTCACTATGACTGACACTAGATTTCAATTCCAGATGTATTCGTAACCTTCCACTAAATTAGGTCACAACTGAATTTCAATTCCACCAACCGCTACAATGAGATTTGAGCTCAGATCCCCTGAGCCTTAATGCAGGCTTCTTAATCCAGTGAGATTAGCACTACACCACCAAGCCTAACCAACTACCACACACAATAGTTATGAAATGAAACAAGCCAGCAATCTCAACTGTCAGGAGGACTTACATCTATTTTATGCCTTTCAGAATCTCATGATGTTTCAAAGCACTTTACAACCACTTTCTAACCAACTATATCATTCCCTGTTGTAATATAAAGAGACTTAAGACCCTATTTGTGCATTACAAGCTCTCAAAGACAGCAGAACGAGATGACTAACCAGATCATCTGTTTAAGATGTTAATTGTGGGGTAATTATTTGTCTGGACACCAAGGGAGACTGTCCTTGTTGATGAATAAATCAAACTGTGCACGAATGCTGACACAATGGTTGGTGCCTGTAGATTCCGTCCCTATGAGAATTCCGAACATCAGTCAGGCATCTAGGGTCAATGCACACGGAGATATTGGTTAAATAAAACAGAGAACTGCTGATGCTGGAAATCTGAAACAAAAACAGAAATTTCTGTAGAAACTCAGCAGGTCTGGCAGCATCTGTAGAGAGAAAAAAAAACAGAGTTAACATTTCACATCCTTTGTCAGAACTCCAGATACTGGTTCACAGAGAGTCCTCTTTCCTTCCTCTTGCATAGAGGCAGAGATCTCTGCAAGTGACTCTGCAGCTTCTGATTGTGGTTTGGGGAGAGCTTATCTTCGCCCCAGTTCCCATTCAAGGAACAGCGTCTTCAAGTTTACAAGGAGGTTTGATAAATTGGAGAATAGAATTGTTTCCATCAGAATGTTGTCTGAGACGAGGGGGATATAAATAGTCTCGAAGAATTGTAACTAAGAATTCAGAAGAAATGTCCTCAGTCAATGAGGGGTAAAGAACATTGAACTGGCCACAACAGGTTGTAGGTGAGGTAAATAGCATTGATCTATTTAAGGGGAAGTTAGATTATTATATAAGGAGTAGTGGCTCACCATGTCCTTCTCCAGAGCAATTAGGGATGGCCAGTAACTCCTGGTCTTGCCAGTGATGTTTATATCCTATGAATGATTAAGAAAGCATTGGCAAGGTGAGAGGAAGTTCATTGTGGCATTCAGGTGGATTATAAACACTAGAATTCAGCAGGTGGAGCGAATGGTCTCCTTCAGTGTTTATCCCGACGTGAACATTTAAAATAGGACCAGGAGTAGATCATTCAGCCCCTTGAATTTGCTGACATTCAAAAAAAAGAGCATGACTGATCTGTTTGTGTTTCAAGTTCCACATTCCCACCTACTCCCAATATCTCTGATTCTCCTGCCTAACAAAAATCTATCTACCAATGTCTCGAAGATGTTCAATGCCCAGGTGAAGGGTGGTGATGTGAATGATGCTGGGTGGAGGACTCCAGAGGCAGAGCCAAGTTTTGACATTCCAATCGAGAACCCTTGCTGGAATTTTTGGAGACCTGAGATTGATTTCAACTGACTTTATGGTGTAAGTCCTGGTTAGTGACTTTTCCTTCAAATAGTAAAAGTCCAATCCACAAAAAAAGTTAGTTCCTAACTATTGGCTGCCACTGGTTCATTTTGTTCGCATGGCGCAGCTTGATCATTGGTGGGCAATGGATTTGTAACCAAAATGATTTGGTAAATTGAGAGAATAGATCGTGAAGCCATAAGACGTAGGAGCAGAATAGGTCATTCAGCCCATTGAGTCTGCTCCACCATTCAATGAGATTGTGGCTGATCAGACTCCTCTTTCCTGTCTTTCCCCCATAACCCCTGATTCCCCTAAAGTTTAAAAATCTGTATATCTCAGTTTACAATATATTTAATAACCCAGTCTTGATAGCCCTCCGCGGTAAAGACTTCCACAGACTCACAATGCTCTGAGAGAAGAAATACTCCTCATTTCTGTCTTAAACAGGCCGCTCTTTATTCTGAGATAATGCCCTTTGGTCCGAGACTCTCCCATAAGGGGAAATAACATATCCAAATCTGTTTTTAAATGTTCATTCGTGGGATGACGGCATTGCCGGCTAGGCCAGCATTTATTGCCCACCTTAATTCCCCAGAGAGCAGTTAAGACTCAAAAACACTACTGTGGGTCTGGAGTCACATGTAGGCCAGACCACTTAGGGATGGCAGTTTCCTTCCCTAAAGGACATTAGTGAACCAAATGGGCTTTTCCAACAATTGACAATAGATTCTTGGTCATCATTAGACTCTTAATTCCAAATTGTTTTTAATTGAATTCAAATTCCACCATCTGCCATGAACATTCGCTGTGTCTCTGGATTAACAGTCCAGCAATAATACCACAAAGTGATCGCCTCCCCATCTGCCCTGTCCAGTCCTCTAAGAATTTTCTAAATGTCAATAAGATCCTGTCTCATGCTTCTAAGCTCCAATGAGTCTAGGTCCAAACTACTCAACCAATTCTTAATAGAATCTAACTGTTTCCAATGATCGTAAAGATGAATTAGATTAGGTGAAATTAGATTTATTTATTTGTCACATGTACTAAGTAGAGGAATACCTAAGTACAGTGAAAGTGCACTGGCACCCACTTAGTTACAAAAAACAGAATTAAAAGATTTAACAGAGCCAAAAGGTAAGCAAGAAAAGAAAAAGTCCATCCCAGACAGGTATTTGAAACAATCGACAATGGAATATTGGTCTTCATTAGACTCTTACTTTTAAATTTTTTAAAAAATTGAATTCAAATTTCGCAATCTACCACAGCAGGGCTTGAACCCAGGTCCCCAGAACATTACCTGGGACTCTGGATTAACAGTCTAACAATAATACCACTAGGCCGTTCATAAAGTTATGGTACAGTGCAAGTGCTTCTACCTCTGTGATAAAAGGTCTAGGTTCAAATCCTGACTGTCCCAGACATATGTCGGAACAGTATGGCTTAAATAAATAAATACATGCCATGATGAATTCAGAAGAAATTGCTTCATCCAGATAGAGGTGAGTATGTGGAAATGGTCACTGCTAGGGGTAGTTAAGACTTATAAAGCAAATTGCACCTTGTGCCTTTAGGACAGCTCAAAACATTTTGTAGCCAACAATCTCCTTTGGAAGTGTAGTCACAGTTGCAGTATGGGAAATGTGATAGCTATTCAGCAAAATCCAACCAGTAGCAATACAGATATAGCAGGGATGGGATCTTCCACATTACCTTCACAGGAGACCATTCCCAGCCAAATTCCATCTGGAATGAGCACTGAAAAAATAATTTGAAAGGATCAAACTTTGAATTTCTCAATTAACGTCACAGTTCCAGGCAATTAATTACTTCCAGAGCCAAGCAGTTTGGCTCAGGGGTGACCTTATAGAGGTTTATAAAATCCTGAGGGGCATGGGTTGGGTGAATAGCCAAAGTCTTTGTCCCAAGGTGGGGGAGTCCAAAACTAGAGGGGCATAGGTTAAAGGTGAGAGGGGAAAGATTTAAAAAGGACCTGAGGGTTAACTTTTTCACACAGAGGGTGGTGTGTGTAGGGGACGAGCTGCCAGAGGAAGTGGTGGAGGCTGGTACAGTTACAACATTTAAAAGGCATCTGGATGGGTACATGAGTAGGAAGGGTTTAGAGGGATATGGGCCAAATGCTGGCAAATGGGACTAGGTCGGATTGGGATGTCTGGTTGGTGCGGGTCAGTTGGACTGAGGGGTCAATTTCCGTGCTTTATGACTCTATGACTCAACAACTCATTGCTCCTGAACATTCCCTCCACTAGGTTTTAGCACTTGTTACAAAACAAAAATGTATGAAATGTTTCAAGTCACTAAGATGATAAATAATGACGCAGCAGAAGCACTCCCATGTTTGAGTCAGAAGATAATGTGCTTAAGCGTCACTCTTTGAGTACAAGATCCAGGCTGACACTCCCAGTCACGCACCGAGGGTGTGCTGCACCGTTTGTAACTTGAGATGGATGAGCAAGGTGCAACTTTACCCTCTCAAGTGGATGTCAAAAATCCCACCACACCATTTCAAAGAGGAACAGGGCGCAGTCTCCCCTGGTGTCTCTGCTACATCATTGACCAGATGAACTGGTGATCGATCATATTCCTGATTGTGAGAACTTGCTGCTCATGGTTTGTTTACAGTGCTTCTAACATTATAACAGGCTCCCAAACCAATTTGCCTGGCTCTGAGATGGAGGCACATTGCTTAGTTGCCTCATGCTAGACTCCTCCAAACAACAAACTCTCCCATGAGCTCAGTCTTTGCAGGAAACACTTTTGCATTGTCCTCAAATTGTCCTGAGGAGGTCAAGCATTCAATTCTGATTCAGGGGAGTCCCTGGCTTCTGATCGACCAGAATTGAGAAGGTTGATTTGCGAATGCACCGAATGGTACCAAATGCACAATTGAGGAGCTCCACGGGGAGTAGTCAGCGTGTCAGACGGAGCACACAAACCTCCAAACAACTCATCTACCCTTCAACCACCATGTGCATCCCCATGTGGCAGAGTCTGAAGATTGCTTCTCAGCCATCTTGGATCCCATCGAACTGGCGTGGAAGCGAATCATCCTCATGCACAGTGGACTGCACAAGAAAACAGCAACAACTACTTGAAAAGTTTTTTAAAATTTATTCCCAGGATGTGGGTGTTGCTGGCTAGGCCTACATTTATTGCCTGTCCTGAATGGCCCAGAGAGCAGTTAAGAGTTGAACACATTACTGTGACTCTGGACTCAGATTGGGTAATGATAGCAGGTTCCTTTCCCTAAAGGACATTAATGACCCAGATCGGTTTTTGCAACAATTAATAGTGTTTACATGGTTGCAATTGACCTAATGTTTCATTCCAGACTTCTATTTAATTCAAATTCCACCACTTGAACCTAAGTCCCTAGAACGTGACCTGGGTCTCTGATTAACAGCCTAGGTAAACCATTAGCTAATCACCTCCTCAAATTGGCTGGAATGCACTTTGGGATGCCCTGAGATTGTGAAAGGCACTATATAAATGCAAGCCTTTTTTTTCGCCTAATACCACATGTAATAATTTTCATACCATTTCCATAGTTAAATTTATTGTTTATTTTTCGTAGATAATGAAGGTTGCTGAGCCAGTACTGCAACACCAGCAGCCACAAGATGAATACTTAATCTGCTTTCATTTGGTCATGTTGCCAGAAGGAACAAACATTAGCCCAGGATCCCACGGTAACTTGCTGCACTTCTTCAAATAGATCCAGGCGCTCTGTAATATCCATCCGAAACATGAGATCACACAGATCCAGATCTCGATTTTTGTTTATTTTCATTTTATTGTGCCGTAGCTGTCTGTACCTCATTGAGAAGATAGTGTTTGTGGTGAAGGTACACCAACAAAAGGAAATCTAAGAGTCATACAGTAACAAGAGGCCATTCAGCCCTTTACACCTATACCAGCTCTGTGAAAGAGCTATCCAACTAATTATGCTCTACTCCCACGGCTCTGCAATTTTCTCTTCTGTACGCATTTATAACCAATTCTTTTTGGAAAGTTAGCCACAATCTGCACAATCTGCAGTCCAGGCAATGCATCCCAGATCATAACAACTCACTCATGTTAAAGGAAAGTCTCAGTTCATACAGCACTTCAAAGGAAGGAGGTTGGAATGGCAGAGAAAGATAGAAGGGTTGGGTGAGCAGAAATTTGTGCTTGTCTTGGAGGGGGGTGCTGGGTTGATGGTGGGAAAGAGGCTGGGGAGAAAGGAGATGTAGCAGCTCATTACATAGGTGGGGAAGTTTCAAATGGTTGGCAAAGTCAATTGTTTAAAGAAAAGCAAGCTACGGTCTTCAAAATTATTGGCTCTTCAGTTAACATCATAAGATACATGGGGGCAGAGATAGGCCATTCAGCTTACCAAGCAGGCTCCACCATTCAATGAAAGCATGGCTCAACACATAGACTTGTACAAGAGAGAAATTGAAAGTATTATTATAAAAAGCAATTTAAGAATATTTACTCAAAACAAAAGAAGATAATTCCCAGATAACATCATGTTATGATATACAGTACGGAAGTAGGGAGTGCCTGAGCATGGCCAAATATTGGATATATGAGGTCAATTTCACTTTATAAAGTTATTCACAAGGCATGGCCAAGCTTCATTCTTTTAGTGTTGTCATAGATCAAGCCATAAGAGAGACAGTGGAGTCCTGGTAATGCCATGGATAAGTCAGCCAGAGGACCAGGTTAACACTGTACAGATGTGGGTTCAAATCCCATCATGGCAATTGTTGGAATTTAAAATTCAGTGAATTAACCTGGAACGAAAATAGTGATCATAAAATTGTTGGTGATTTTGGTTGAACTCTACCTGCCTTTTAGGAACGAAAATCTGCCATCCTTACCAAGTCTTCAAGTGACTCAGGACCTACAGAGGTGTTGTGGTTGTGTCTGCAAAGGGACAGCAAGCCATTCTGCTCCTGAGCCACAAGTGGTGACACTCACATTCTGTGAACAAACAAAAATAATTATGTGTCAATTTCTAATCTGACTCATAACCACTTGCACTTAAACAGCAAATTTGATGCAGGAGGATGTTCCCAAGGTGCTCTGTGTTTAGACTTTGGATTTAGGTTTTATTGTCACGTGTACTCAAGTACAGAAGTACAGGAGCACAATAAAAAGTCTTCAATGTTACCAAATATGGTGCCACCTTAGATACAGAGGTACCTGGGAACAAAAATCTCAGGTACAAAGTGAAAGAAACAACGGTAAAAATATTAAGCATTTCGTAGTATAAGTAGAAAATAAAGAACAAGGTAATAGTTAACATTCAAGTCCTTCCTAATATGAACTAGAAAAATAAAGGAATCGAGTTAAAGTTATCAGGCAAGGTGACTATAGGAGAGATGACCTAATACCTGAGCCCACAGTTTCATCTGAGGAAGCACAGAATGTGCAATTAATTGGCAATCTGGCGCAGGGAAGGTTGGTGTGTGATTGCCAATACATGATTTGGTGGATGTTATCTGCGCGGAAACAAAACAGAAGTTGCTGAAAAAGCTCAGCAGGTCTGGCAGCACCTGTGAAGGAGAAAACGGAGTTAATGTTTTGGGTCCGGTGACCCTTCCTCAGAACTGCATGGATTTCAGCGAGGTGTTCGACAAGGTTCTGCACGTTAGACTGGTTAGCGAGGTTAGATCACATGGAATCCAGGGAGAGCTAGCCATTTGGATATGAAATCGGCTCAAAAGGTAACAGACAGAGGGTGATGGTTGAAGGTTGTTTTTCGGACTGGAGGCCTATGGCCAGTGGTGTGCCCCAAGGATCTGTGCCGGGTCCACCGTTCTTTGCCATTTATATAAACGATTTGGATGCACAGTTTTGGCTAAGTTTACTGCACATAGAACCCAGGGCCGCATGTAAAACAGAAATGAATGATCTTTTCTTTTCAAGCAATCAGGTTTTGCATTGAACGTCATTGCAAAATTTCCATTTGAAAATCAGACATGTTGTAATGCAGAAATATTTTATTAACCAGCACCTATGTGACCAAGAGTGTGCTGGGTGATCAAATATTCCGGATAATCAAGAAGCATACACATAACCGCAGTGAACCCTGACCGAGCGAGGTTTTGAGGCATTAAGGTCCCTCAAAAAGTCCATGTAAAAATATCAGCACACCTCCTAAAATCAATGTAAAAACATTCAGTAAGTGATAGAAATGTAATGCAGGGGCTATACACTATTATATTTTATTTACAGCATGAACAAATCCAGGTGAGGTGCCAGAGACTGGAAGGTGGCTAATGTTGTGCCAGATGGTGGTATATGTATGGAATGAGCTGCCAGAGGAAGTGGTGGAGGCTGGTACAATTACAACATTTAAAAGGCATTTGGATGGAAATATGAATAGGAAGGGTTTCGAGGGATATGGGCTAAATGCTGACAAATGGGACTAGATTAGTTTAGGATATCTGGTTGGCATGGACGAGTTGGATTGAAGGGTCTGTTTCCATGCTGTACAACTCTTTGACTGTCTCTAAAGGTGGAAGAAAAACCTGGGAACTATAGACCAGTGAGCCTGATGTCAGTAGTGAGTAAGTTGTTGGAGGGTATTCTAAGGGACAGGACTTACACGTATTTGGAAAGGCAAGGACTGATTAGGGATAATCAACATGGCTTAGTGTGTGGGAAATTGTGTCTCACTAACTTGATTGAGTTTTTTGAAGAAATAACAAAGAAGATTGATGAAAGCAGAGTGGTGGACATTGTCTGTATGGATTTCAGCAAGGCGTTCGACAAGGTTCTGCATGGTAGACAGGATAGCGAGGTTAGATCACATGGAATCCAGGACAGGTAGCCATTTAGATACAAAATTGGCTTGAAGGTAGGGACAGAGAGTAGTGGTGGAAGGGTCTTTCTTGGACTGGAGGCCTGCGACCAGAGGTGTGTCACAAGGATCACTGCTGGGTCCACTGCTTTTTGTCATTTATGTAAATGATTTGGATATGAATACATGAGGAATGGTTAGTAAGTTTGCAGATGACTCCAAAATTGGTGGTATAGTGGACAGTGAAGAATATTATCTCAGAGTACAATGGGACATTGATCAAATGAGCCAATGGGCAGGAGTGGCAGATCATGTTTAAGTTAGACAAATGTGAGGTGTTGCATTTTGATAGGGCAAATCAGGGCTGGAATTATATACTTAATGGTAAGGTCCTGGTGGAGCGTTGCCGAACAAAGAGACATTGGGGTGTAGGTTCATAGTTCCTTGAACGTGGAGTCACGGGACAAGGGAGTGAAGAAGGTGTTTGGTACACTTGCCTTTATTGGTCAGTGCATTGAGTATAGGAGTTGGGAGGTCATGTTGTGGCTGTACAGGACATTAGTTAGGCCACTTTTGGGATGCTGCATTCACTTCTGGTCTCCCTGCTTTAGGAGGAATGTTGTGAAACTTGAAAGAGTTCAGAAAAGATTCACAAGGATATTGCCAGGATTGGAAGCGGCTAAATAGACTGGTGCTATTTTCTCTTGAGCGTCGGAGACTCAGGGTGGCCTTATAGAGGTTTATAAAATCAGAAGGGGCATGGATAGGGTGAATGGTCATGATCTTTTTCCCAGGGTAGGGAAGTCCAAAACTAGATGGCATAGGTTTAAGGTGAGAGGTAAAGATTGAAAAAGGACCTAAAGGGCAGACTTTTCACACAGAGGGTGGTGCGTGTACGGAATGAACTGCCAGAGGAAGTGGTGGAGGCTGGTACAATGGCAATATTTAAATGGCATTTGGATGGGTATACGAAAAGGAAGGGTTTGGGGGATATGGGCAAAATATTGGCAAATGGGACTAGATTTATTTAGGATATCTAGTTGGCATGGATGAGTTGGACAAAGAGTCTGTTTCTGTGCTGTACAGCTCTATGATTCTATTGCTCTATAAATACTCCAACATTGTGGTAACTTGCGGTATATAATTTTTGCTGGTTTACCAAGAGAGCTGGTTGATAAGGTGCTGATTAAAACAAAGTTTGCTGTGGTTGTGTTTTTTCCCGCGATGTGGGCGTCTCTGGCCAGGCAGCATTTATTGCCCATCCCTAATTTCCCAGAGGGCAGTTCAGAGTCAACTGTGGATCTGGAGTCACATATTGGCCAGACCAGGTAAAGATGGCAATTTCCTTCCCTAAAGAACATTAGTGAGCCAGATGGGCTTTTCCCCAACAATCAATTCATGGTCATCATTAGATTCTTAATTCCAGGTATTTATTGAATTCAAGTTCCGTCATCTGCTGTGGCAGGATTTGAACCCAGGTCCCCAGAACATTATCTGGGTCTCTGGATTAACAGTCCAGCAATAATTCCACTAGGCCATCACCTACCCTTGAACTAGCAAGCCCATATTCCCAACTGCAACATACCCCCATGCAGTCCCCCCAGAATGCTAGTTCCCTCTGAATATTCTCATTACTTTGTCTCTCTCCCCAAACGATAGATGCCAACTGACTTTTCAGTGGTAAGTGAGACGGCCAGGAAAAATCGTTTCTACCTATTTGGGCCCAGCAAGACTTCGCAGGAGACGAACGGGAATGCTGCTGAAAAGAGAGCTGTGTTGCTGAAGCTCTGCATCTTGCACTCATCAGGACACATGCAAGAATGCTAAATTTCCAACGATCACAACAATTTATACTACGGGAGAAAAAGTTATTGGTTAGTTGGAAACGACTTTGTTTAGCTGGGATGTTGCCATGGAGAAAGCAATATGGAACTCTGTTCCCCAAGTTCCCAAGTAACTAAAAAATTAATGAGGGTTGGAACCAGTTCCTTTTAGCTGCAAACAATGGGAACGGAAACTGGTTGCACGTCACTTTCAGGAAATGCAAATGAGCCTCATTACGAGACTGAGATAAAAGGTACTGCAGATGCTGGAGAATCCGAGATAACAAGCATGGGGCTGGATGAACACAGCAGGTCAAGCAGCATCATAGGAGCAGGAAATCTTGACGTTTCGGGCCTAAACCCTTCATCAGA
>JAHRHZ010000008.1:15340244-15352624 GCA_024137785.1 Ginglymostoma cirratum | reverse complement strand
TCTGATGAAGGGTTTAGGCCCGAAACGTCAAGATTTCCTGCTCCTATGATGCTGCTTGACCTGCTGTGTTCATCCAGCCCCATGCTTGTTATCTCTCATTACGAGACTAACTGGTTTCCTTACATAACAAGCGTGGGGCGGGATGAACACTTCCGAGATACAAGCGTGGGGCCAGCATCTGCAGTACCTTTTATCTCTGGTTTCCTTACATCTGGTTTAAAATAGGACCTAGGTTCCTGGGTCTGCAAGGGCCGAAAAGAAAAAAATGCTAGAAATCACAGCGGGTCAGGCAGCATCCTTGGAGAGAGAGCAAGCTAACGTTTCAGATCTAGATGACACTTCATCAGAGCTGACGTGAAGTTTGGAAAGGAGGTGGGGAGGTGGAGTACTGCGGGAGAAAGGATGTTGATAGCTCGGATTAAATGATCGGAATGTGAGAATGGCAGAACAATGGTGCAGCTAACTGCCAGTCTGGAAAGAACAGACAGTCCCACTGGAGTTGGGGGGGAAGGGAAGAGACGACAGGGCTGAGACCATCAGAGCTGGAAAGGGGTGCTGATGGCACATGCTTTTATCTATAGAACTGGAGCAGGACTGCAAAGTGTTTCTGGGGCTTATCTGAGAAGCTCTATATGCCTTACATCAGCAGCCTGGGAAGTCTGGAATAATGCAAAGCAGAGTCCACAGGAACACTGGTTGTGAAACTCGCCTTGCCAGTTCCCTCCCACAATTCCATTGCTTGGAAAGTTTAGAAAGTTGAGCGAACGCGTCACTTGCTGAGATGAGGCTGAGAGGAGACTGTTATCCATCACAACAGTTGTTTTTCCAAAGCCAATTCTGTGGCCAGCAACCACCCGGATTATACTTGTGTGGATCTACCCTGGTTACAAGATGTGTTTCACCACACCCTGTTACTATGCTGTGTAATATACCATAACAGAGTTCCACATTTCACCACTTTGAGTTCTGAATGGCCTATTCTCAATAAAAGAAAACACTCGTAGCGTGCAAATTGGGAATGGAATCCAAGTTTCAACTTTAATCCAGTGTCACATGGAGGTTGATACGTTACTGAGGAGCTGAGAACCACAGCTTGTTGTTAGGAGCTGAAGATGCTATTAAATGAAAGTAAAAGGTTTGTGTTTATACCAAACTGTTCACATCCTCACAATATCCTGAAACATTTGAAAGCCAATGCAGCTCTTTTGAAATGCTGGTTGAGCCTCCAAAAAGCAGCAACTGAGGGAGTTCTAAGCAGGGTTTTGCCCCAAGATCACAAGTGAGTTGTCTGACACAGATCCCAGCATTTACTTCATTTTCTAAGCGCTGCTCCTTGACAACTCCACTCTCTCACTAGCTTGGCCTCACCATGACCTCAAGTGCTCACTGCCACTGGGAAATTCCGGGATTCCCTTTGCTGGCGCAATATTTAAAGGCCAGACTTGCATCTCTTTTTCTATTCTCTCATGGGATGTGGGCACTGCTGGCTGGGCCCAGCATTTATTGCCCGTCCCTAGTTGCCCCTTGAGAAGGTGGTGGTGGGCTGCCTTCCTGAACTGCTGCAGTCCATGTGCTGTATGTTGACCCACAATGCCATTAGTGAAGGAATTCCAGGATTTTAACCCAGCAACAGGGAAGGAATGGCAATACGTTTTCAAATCAGGATGGCAAGTGGCTTAGACGGGAATTTGCGGGTGGTGGTGTTCTCATGCATCTGCTGCCCTTGTCCTTCTAGATGGTTGTGGGTTTGGAAGGTGCTGACTGAGGAGTCTTGGTGAGTTACTGCAGTGCATCTTGTAGATGGTACACACTGCTGCGGCTGAGCTTCGGTGGTGGAGGGAGTGGATGCTTCTGGATGTAGTGCCAATCAAGCAGACTGTTTCATCCTGAATGGTATCAAGCTTCTCAAGCATTATTGGGGTTGCACCCATACAGGCAAGTGGGGAGTATTCCATCACACTCCTGACTTGTGTCTTGTGTATGGTGGACAGGGTTTGGGGAGTCAGGAAGTGCGTTACCTGCTGCAGTATTCCTAGTCCCTTGTAGCCACTGCGCTTGTAGCCACTATGAGTCCAGTTGTGTTTCTGGTCAATGGTTTACCTAGTTAATTGCTGGCAGTCAGAAAAAGCCCTTCACAGTGGACGAGGTGGGAGGGAGACAAGAAAGAAAAGCTTCTGAGGCCAGATGGGGGCCACAGGAGAATATTACATCTGTAAATTGATTGGCACTTTAAATCATCACTTGTCTGATCATCCGTCCTGGTAGCTACACGAACTAAGCTACAGAGGCTATCTGTCCTGAGGGCCACTACATTTTCCCTAAAGGCCAGTTATTAAAGTTAACTTTTATTAAGTGTCAGGAAAGGTGAAGAAAGAACAACACAAAAGCCGCATCTGCTTCTGGGGAGCTGTTGGTCTTTGGAGCAGCAAGAAATTTGTAGTCAACAAATGATGGTTTAATCCAGCTCGTATCTATTGGAAACAGGTGTCAGTTGAGTCTTCTCTGGCTTTTTGCAACAGTCTGTTACGGTGAGAAGGATAATTCTCATCTCCATGTCCTCATCTTGCTCCTCAGAAGGTCACTCTGCTCTCTCTTAGCTCTTCAGCATACATCACATCCCCTCTTCACCTGCTCCAGTTGTGCAGAGCAAGATTTTGGGACACATTGTATCTGCAAGGATCCTCACCCCCGAGAATGGTCTAGACAATGGAAATGCATCTTCAACATGCCTTATTGTCTGTCCAGTGGGCAAATGGGCTGCTCTGTAGCTATGCTCACCCTCAGCTGGAGGGGATATGGTGTAATGGAGTCATCAGCCACGGTTCTAGAGAGTAGTCCCTGTCTCCCAACAGCCATCTTTGTAAGGCATCACGAGATGAAGCAGGAATCTGTGGTCTTGAGGATATGGGCATCGGCGCAAAGCTTGTAGTTGTGGTACCAATGATCACAGATGATTGCGTATTGACTAAATACACAAACCATGCAGTCAGCCACACCATAATATGATGCTCTCAATGTGATGTGTGCTCAGTGTTTAGCCTCTCACACCTGAAGAAACCATTTCCATGCCCTTGTGCTATCTGCGAGACACTGGATTCTCTTCATGGATTGTAATGTAGTCTCTGCTTTACAAAGATGGTAAACATTAATTTACAATGACCCATGACATGATCAAGACTGCCTGTGGCCCAGGGTATGCATCTGACATAGGTAGGTCACTGCATGGTGTTCACATGTAGAATTCTGTGAATATAGATGTTTCTGACATGTATTGTATAAGTACTCTGTGAGACGATGCAATTCCTTTTAAACTGATCGAGGGCGTGGAGCTGTTTCTCTGTCATATTGAATTATAAGTATTGAACAACATACTCAATGCTGTTTTCTTGGGAAGTGGAGGTGGGAGTGTAGAGATGAGGTACCCTAGTGATTGTAGTGAGGTCTGCCAGGTGGGCATCATTGAATATGAGTTCCCTGATTGGGGCTGTTAATCTGATCCAATCAGGGAGCCCTGGCTGACAGCTATAAACAGGGGTGTCAGAGGTTCTGTTCACTCTGGGAGCTGGCTCTAACGGAGCTGGATCAGTGTCCAGGACTCTCCTCGTGTAAATAAAAGGTGACTTGGTGATGGGATACCAGGCTCTGTAGAGTTATTTCAGTGGTGATGAGAGCAAAGGAACGCTTTTGATGAAATTTGCTTGCAACAATTGTCTTTGAGTTAGGGTTAGCATTTCTGGCCTCATGCTGTTATTTGGGAAGCTTGACACATTCGATCCCGTTATCAAAGACTAGGCCCAGTTTGTGGAAAGAATGCATTATTTTCTTCCGGGCAAATGACATTGGGTAGATAACAAGCAACGACTAATTCTCCTGACAGCTTGTGGACATACAGCTTTTTCGGTTATTAGGAGACTGACCTTACCTGAGGCACCAGATACTAAAACCCATCAAGAGTTGACGGATTTAGCTAAGGAATATTATGACCCCCAAGCCTCCCTAATTCTGAGACACCATTGGTTGTACTTGGCAATTCGAGAGCCAGGGGAACCCGTATCGGGGTTCTTGACTAGGTTAAGATGGTTGGCAGAGGAATGTGACATTGGTTTAAACTTTAATGAGATACTGAGATACATTTTGGTATGTGGGATTACTGCTGTAGCCAGGCAAAAGCGCCTTTTGGCTGAAGACCAAATGGACTTCACAGAGGTGCCACAACTGGCTTTATCATTGGAAAATGTTACAAGTGGAGGGTACGAGTTGCAGGGTATTCCGATGGAAGTGGACAGCCCTCACCAGGCTGACTGAGACTGGGGAACACCGCCTGAGTGAAGGCAATTGCTTAGCTTCACTCAGGACATATGCTGAACAGAGGTCAGCCAAACCATTGTGTCGAAGATTTATTTGCAAAGTTGGCAGGGGCTTGTCCTTCTCAAAGCTGGATATGAGCCATGTGTACCTGCAATTATAGTTAGATGAGGATTCCGAGGCGTATGCTGCAATTAATGCTCATAGGCATTTGTACCCATGTAGAAGACTGACATTTGGGGTATCATCAGCCTGTGCAAATTTTCAGCGGACCATGGAGTACATTTTACAAGGTCTACCCCAGGTTGCCATTTATCTAGATTACATGGTAATAATGGTGAAGACCAATAAGCAGCACCTAGAGAACTTGGACATAGTCCTTATATCATTTCTGCAAGGTGAGTGAAGGCCTTAGAAAGGAAAAATGTGCGTACTAGGCACCCTAAGTGACCTACTTGGGCTACAGCGTCGACAAGAATGGGTTGCACCCGTTGGAAGATAAAGTGAGGGCTATCAGAGGTGCCCCAGCTCCCAGGTCTGTACCGGAGCCGAAGTCTTTCCTTGGGTTGGTGAATTATTACAGAAAGTCCATACATAACCTGGCCTCCATCCCGGCACCTTTGTATTAACTCTTAAAAAAGGGTCAGCCTTGGAAATGGTGGAATGGCCAAGCCACAGCTTTCAGGGAAGTGAAGAAACAGTTATCATCCGCTAAGGTGTTGGTACACTATGATCCAGGCAAGATCTGGTACTGACATGCGATGCCTCCCCATATGGCATTGGGGTAGTATTAGCTCATAGATGGCCCAATGGAGAGGAACACCCAATAGCGTATGCATCCAGGAGTTTGGCTAATGCAGAGCGAAAATACACCCAGGCAGAGAAGGAAGGTTTGGCAGTCATATTTGGAGTCAGGACTTTATGGACATAAATTTGCAATAATAACGGACCATAAACCCCTGCTTGGACTACTGAAAGAGCACAAGGCAATACCATCCAGAGCTTCAAGTCGAATTCAGCTGTGGGCTGTATTTCTAATTGTGTATAATTACAAGTTGGAGCACCATCCGGGAGGCCAACCAGCAAATGCGGATGCATTGAGCACCTCCTGCTGGCAGATACACCACCAGTGGTACCACCATTGGAAGAGTCCAGAATGGTTTTAAGTTTTCTGGAACCACTTCCAGTCACAGCTGACAATATCAGACTTTGGATGCAGAAAGATCCAGTCCTGGCAAAACTGAAACAGCTGGTGGTGACGGGGGAAACCAAAGGGCCGTCACAACCAGAATTGAAACTTTCTCCAACCCGGAGGGACCAGATCACAGGAGAGGATGGAATATTTCTACAGAGAGCAAGAGTGATTGTCCCAAGCAATGGTCATTGGCAGATACTGGCTAAACTTTATCAGGGTCATCCAGACATTTCCAGAATGAAGTTATTGGTGAGAAGTTTTGTCTGGTGGCCAGGATTGGATGCAGACATAGCTGTGTTGGTGGGGCGGTGCCCAGAGCGCCAATAAGGACAAACATTACCGCCAACAGCTCCTCCACAATTGTAGGAATAGCCAGGTATGCTGTGGTTACATGTTAACTATTCAGGTCCTTTCATGGGTTCAATGTTCTTAGTCATTGAGGATGCCCATTCAAAATGGCTGGACATGCATAGAGTTCGTTCATCAAACACAGGGACAACTATAGAAAAACTGTGCGCATCTTTTATAGTACATGGACTCTCAGAAGGGTTGGCCACAGATAATGGGCCATCACTTACCAGCAGGGAATTTGAGTATTTTGTAAAGTTGAATGGCATTCAGCACATAAGGACCATCCATCACCCAATGGTCTGACAGGAAGAGGAGTCCAAACTTTGAAGGTAGGCTTAAAGAAATAGCCTACAGCTTCACTAGATACCAAACTGTCCTGGTTCCTATATGATCATAGGACCACCCCTCATGCAGCTCAAGGGGACAGCTCCAGCACAGTTGCTAATGGGGAGAAGACTCTGCACCAGGTTAAATCTGATTTCCCAGACCTGGGGTGGGGTGAGGGTGAAATGGCATCAGAAATACCGGTGCTGGACACAAGACTCTGCTAAGTGAGACAGTTTACTTTAGAGGATGACATTTGGTGTAGGAACTATGGGAATGGCTCTGCATGGGCAAGAGGCAAGGTCAATTCAAGGTTAGGTCCTGTGGCGTCTAAAGTTTGGGGCTGCACAAGGGTCCTGAACAAGGACATATGAACATATGAAAGCTACCAACTCACAAACAGCTCGGTAGCAAAACATGCCCGACTCCTCAGTGCAGTTGGAAAGGCTGGTAGAATCTGTCGGTTCTCCCTCTCCATCAGACATTGAAGAGACCTTGGAATCTGAGATGGACACAGCAGATGTCGCTGAGTGGCATCTGTACATTATACATCGCCTGTATCCGACGCAGAGTAGGAGGAACCTGAACCTCTGCTAAAATGGCCAGGAGAAGCTACAGAAAATAGAACGAGCTTATGTCCTCGGACTGGGAGAGGGACGGATGTAGTGATTGTAATGAGGTCAGCCAGGTGGACGTCATAGAATTTGAGTTCCCTGATTGGGGCTGTTCACCTGGTCCAATCAGGGAGCCCTGGCTGACAGCTATAAGTTCTGTTCACTCTGAGAACTGGCTTTGAGGGAGCTGGATCAATGTCAAGGACTCCCCACATGTAAATAAAGGGTGGCTTGGTGATCGGATACAGGCTTCTATGGAGTTATTTCAGGTACCAGTAACTCTACTACACTTCTGATCTCCTCCTGTACTTGTGCATCATGGCTTCAGCTACATACATTGGAATAAAGCCCTATATTTATTAAAGCCTCCATTTTATTAAGGACCAGGGTCAATTTTATAAGAAATATTATTCAAGGGATGTGGGTATCACTGGCTGGACTGGCATCTTAGAGCCAACTACTTGTACCATTGGTCTATGGTCACATGTAGGTCAGACCTGGCAAGGACGGTAGGTTTTCTTCTCATCAATGGTTTAATCATTAGACTCTTAATTCCAGATTTTTTGAAAGTTTAACTTCAAATATCATCATGGCAGAATATAAACCCAGGACCCAGGATTCTGGATTCCCCTACCTGCCTTTGTACGCCTGCTCCTCCATCCATATCATCCAAAACTGCTCAGGTCCCGTTCATCTATCATGGCCTGTTTCTCATTGATCTACACTGGTTCCCAGTTAAGCAATGCCTCATTTGTTACATTCCCAACTTTGATCTCTACTCCGTCCATGGTCTAATCCCTCCCTATCTCATTAGCATTTTCCAGCACCAATAACTGCCCCAAAATCTCTGTGCTTATCCAATTCTGGCCCCTGGAGCATTCTTGATTTTAATCTCTGCACCTCTGGTGGCCAGGCCTTCAGCAGCTCAGGCCCCAAGCTCTGGAATTCTGTTCCTAAAGCCCCCATCCTTACTAGGAACACAGGAGCAGGAATAGGCCATTCAGGCATGTTCGACCCATTCAGTGAGATTGTGGTTGATCTTTGGCCTAAGTCTATATCGCTAAGGGGCAATTTTTTCACACAGAGGGTGGTGCATGTATGGAATGAGCTGCCAGAAGAAGTGATGGAGGCTGGTAAAGTTACAACATTTAAAAGGCGTCAGGATGGGTATATGAATAGGAAGGGTTTATGCTGACAAATGCTGACAAATGGGACTAGATTAATTTAGGATATCTGCTCAGCATGGACGAGTTGGACCGAAGGGTCTGTTTCTATGCTGTAAAGCTCGATGACTCTATGACTCTATAACTTAAGCCCTGAGGTCCAGATATCATTCTTGTAAACTATGTTGTACGCTGTCTATCGACAATTTAACTTACCTAAGATGTGGTGGCCATATCTGCTCAACAGCTCTCCAACTGGAATCTAACCAGGGATTTTGTATAACTGCAGCATAACCTTTGCATCCTTGTACTCCAGTTCTGTAGATATAAAGGCCAGCATTCCATTGACTTGCCTGACTATTTTCCGCAGCAGTTCATGACATTTTAAAGATCTTTGCACCTGAACCCCCAGGTCTCTTTGGACATCCACTGTATTTAACCTAATACCATTATGCACTTCCCTCTATTACATCACTGCTTACAACCTACCTCTCTGGCCATGCTAACAGAGTTATACATAGCTTGGTCGCAAATCTGCATTATTCTGTCTCTCTCGGGACATTTCAACCAGTGCTACAAAAGCGCTTGATAAATGCAGGTTGTTGTTGTCAAATGGAGCTAGTTCAATAATTCACTGAAAGTGTCCAATAATACAGTGTTTCAACGAACCTTCAAGCTTTATAACTCAGCTCTGACCGCTATGTAGAGGGAAGGTCTCACAGCAATGTCTGCAGCTAACCCCAGTCCTTAATTAGTTACAGCTTTTGGAGCAGCAGGTAATTTTCGCAAAATCAGTCTGATCACTTTTTTTTTGACATTGAAGGAACACACGGGTCAGAGATGTCAAGCCTCCCTTCTCTCCCCAAACCCTCTGGACAACATGAGACTTCAGGATCAAGGGGATGAAGGCTTTTCTCCTTGTTTCATGATTACAATAAACGCAGGTCAGGTTACTGATTCAAGGGAACAGGAATGGGTTTTCAATTGGTGGGAATGTAATCAGTCTCAGGATGTGAGACACAAGGCCAGACTTAGGATCTGATTACCGTTGCATTTTGACTTCTGTATTACTTGAAAACTAATTCTGATCTCCCACCCTTCCCTTTGAAGGCCCCAAGTCACTCAAAGTCCATAAGGAGAAACAATTCTCACTCATCCCTGCGCTGCTTAAACTATGTCAGCTCCTAATGTCTCAATCTTAAACTCCTTAACCTTGTTTTCAAATCTGTCCACAATTCTCACTGCACACCCCCTTCCATCCTCTGTAATCTTCTCCAGCCTTCAACCCTCTGAGACATCTGCACATTTCCAATTCTGGTCAATTATGCATCTCAGGAATCTCGGTGGACTTAAGAGGGAGAGGTTGCTTCTCCTTGTGTTAGAGTCGAGAACTCGAGGGTATGATCTCAGAAGGAAAGGCCACACATTTAAGTCAGGGATGAGGAGGAATTTTTTCTCTCAGAGGGAAGTGAATCTGTAGAATTGTTTACTGCAGAGGCCTGTCGAGGCTGAGTCATTAAATACACTGAAGGCCGAGGTAGATTTTTAACCAGTGAGAGAATCAGGAGTTATGGGGAAAAGGGAGGAAAGTGGAAGTGAGGATTATGAGATCAGCCATTCTCTCGTTGAATGGAGGAGCAGACTCGATGGGTTGTATGACCTACTCTCTGCTCCCACATCTCAAGCTCTTCACCACTGGTGGCCTGTTAAAAAAATATTATTCATTCATGGGATGAGGGTGTCACTGACTAGGCCAGCATTTATTTCCCATCCCTAATTGCCTGTGCCTCAGCAGCAAAATTCTGGGATTTCTTCTGTAACTCCCTCCACCTCTACGAAACTCCTTTTGACCAAATCCTCAGGCGAATCCTTTGCTCAGCTATGCTAGTATCTCATGCTGTGCTTCAGTCTCAAATTTTGTTTGATAATGCGCCTTTGAGGCTTTTTAGCACATTAAAGGTGCTATATAAATGCAAGAGACTGCTGTTAGCTGAGATCCTGTGCTATTTCACTAGATTGTTATTGATCTGTGACTGAATTCCATTTTCCTACATTCATTCCAGACAGATTTTTGCAATATCCTGTGACGAACAGATCAACTGGGTCATTGGGTTGAGGAATGGCATTTGGATAAATGAGAGGTGTTGCATTTTGGTAAAACAGGCAAGGGCAGGACTGATACAATTAATGGTAGGGGCCTGGGTAGTGCTCTAGAACAGAGGGACCTTGGGGTTCAGTTACATAATTCTTTGAAATTTGCGTCATAGGTAGACAGGTTGGTTAAGAAGTCATTTAGCACGCTTAACTTCAATGCTCAGACCTTTGAGTACAGGAATTGGATATCTTGTTGAGGTTATACAGGACATTGGTCAGGCCTGTTCTGGAATACTGTGTGCAGTTCAGGTTGCCCTGCTAATAGGAAGGATATTATTAAACTAGAGAGGGCTCAGAAAAGATTTACCTGGCTGTTGCCAGGAATAGAGGGTTGAGTTATAAAAATAAGCAGGATAGGCTGGGACTTTTATCACTGGAGTGTAGGTGGTTGAGGGGTGACCTCAAAGAGGTTTGTAAAATCATGAGGGACATGGATAGGGTGAATGACGAGGGTCTTTTCCCTTGGGTGGGGGTGTCCATAATAATTATTGACGCCATCTTTGCTTTGAAAGCTCAATTCTTCTTTCTAGCTTGCAGAGTCCATGAATGCTTTATTCATTCTTTTGCTCCAGGTTATCTAGTTTTTCCATTTGATGACCTTTCCTTTCGTGCACTGTGTAATGTCGCAGTGGCGCTGATCTACTAATTGTTGCGTATCTAAACATCGTTTCTAGACGACAGTGTCATCCAGGGCACTTTGCTGCTGAGTAATTTGCTTTCTAGAAAAGAAGAAGGACAAAGGTTTTCGTGACTGCCAGGGTAGTTTGGTCCATCTGTGCCACCCGTGACCTTTGTTTGTTTTTAAATTCATTCATGGGATGTGGGGCTCGCTGGCTAGGTCGGTGTTGATCGCCTGTCTCTAATTGCCCAGAGGGCAGTTAAGAGTCAACCACCTTGCTGTAGGTCTGGAGTCACATGACCAGGTAAGGATGGCAGTTTCTTTCCCTAAAGGAAGTTAGTGACCCAGATGGGATTTCCCCCGACAATCAACAATGGAGTCATGGTCATCGTTAGACTCTCAATTCCAGATACTTTTTTCTATTAAATCCAAATTCCGCCATCTGCCATCTTCCGATTCGAACCCACATCCCCAGAACATTACCTGGGTCACTGGGTTAACAGCCCAGCAATTATACCTCCAGCCCATCACCTGTTGACAGCGCTCTACTGTCATTGTCCCAAAAGAAAGCTCTCCCTGACTTGTGATCCTCCCACTGAAGACCAGTCTCAAGAGGATTAATGCAACAGAGTGAAAATGCTCTCTCTCTGTCTCTGATGGAAACCTATTCCATTAACTCCTGTCCAAACTCCTGCTTCGCTTGGCACTGTATTGTGGGTGCCAGGTGAAACTTTTGGAGAGGGTTCAGGACTTGGGCATTCTTCTTGAGATGGGGTGTCCTTCCCTCTAGTATTGTTCTTCAATTTCAAGGTGCAGAGAGTGAAACAGATTTGCATATACCTACCTGCCCAACAGACTGGGTATGCAGAGATAAAAGGTACTGCAGATGCTGGAGAATCCGAGATAACAAGCATGGGGGCTGGATGAACACAGCAGGTCAAGCAGCATGAAGGGTTTAGGCCCGAACCGTCAAGTTTTCCTGCTCCTATGATGCTGCTTGACCTGCTGTGTTCATCCAGCCCCATGCTTGTTAGACTGGGTATGCATCTGTGTCTCATGATTATGAGTGGTGCTATCAGTTACTGAGAGAGCACTCTAAAACGGTTTTGTTCACTATTATCATTAGGCCTGTCTGTGCTGGTATAAGTCATAGACAGGGTCTTTCTGACACTGAAGACGAAGAGTATACTATTCTTTCAAGGCAGCTGTAGCTCAATAGGTAACTTTCTTATTTCTGGATCAAAAGTTTGTGAGTTCACCTCCCAGTCCTGGGACATGAGCACAAGACGCATGTTAACTCTCGTGCTGCAGTATTGAGGGAGTGCTGCACTGTCGGAGGTGCTGCCTTTCACTTTAGAACTTAAAGTCCCACGTGCCTTATCCCAGGTTTGACTGCTATCCACTCCTCAGGCTGGGTAGCAGCTGGGCCTCAGTCCTCCTGAAGCTCAGTGTGGTAGGAATCAGCTGATATTTCTACCGTTGGTGCTAACTCAACAGCACTTCCTATATGTACATGTGGAGAAAGGCACGTAGGAACACCACGCCTTGCAAACTCCCCCTGGAACCACTCACCACCCTGACTCGGAAATATATCACCATTCCATCAGTGTCGCTGGCTCAAAATCCTGGGATTCCCTCCCTAACAGCATTTTGGG
>JAHRHZ010000008.1:15293390-15332744 GCA_024137785.1 Ginglymostoma cirratum | reverse complement strand
TGCTGCTTGGCCTGCTGTGTTCATCCAGCCCCACACCTTGTTATCTCGGATTCTCCAGCATCTGCAGTACCTTTTATCTCTTGTCAGAACCTAGTATGCTTCTATCAAACCTTCCCTCAATCTCCTTTGCTCCAAGGGCACAGCCCCAATTTCTCCAACATAGCCTTGTTCTAAAATCCAACCCCCAACCCCTCACCCAATCTTTGGAGCCATTCTGCTAAATCTTTTCTGTGCCCTCACATCCACCTTGACATGTGATGACCCAAAAGTGGTCAAAGTACCTGACTCATAACATAGAACAGTACTGCACAGGAACGGGCCCTTCGGCCCCCAATGTTGACACCAAATTAAACTAATCCCTTCTTGCTGCCCATGATCCATATCCCTCCATTCCCTGCATATTCGTGTGCTTATCTAAAAGCCCCTTAAATGCCCCTATCATATCTACCTCCACCATCACCCCCGGCACCATGTTCCAGACACCTACCACTCTCTGCGCGAAAAGCTTGCCCCTCACATCTCTTTTGAACTTTCCTTTCTTGTGGCCTACCCAATGCGCCATAGTCTCTAGCCCCTGTGTCCCCACCCTACCCCTACCCTCTCTGTTTCCTCCTCCCTCCATCTGGGAAAGCAGCAACCTGAAAAGCCTTCATCGCTGAATGCTCTTGAGGTCGAGGTCGGTAAATTCCTGACTGGGAGTCAAAGGTTGCCAGGAAAGTGGAGTTGGGTAGAGGGGACAGTCAGATCTTATTGAATGGCGGAGCAGGCTCGCTCAAGGGGCTGAATGGCCTACTCCTGACCTCAATCCATACTTTTGTGCGGAAGGCTGAAAACAGACAAGGGAAGTCGATGGGAAATTCAGTCAGGCTAATGTCTCAACCTGGCGCTACGTAGAGGCAGTTGTGAGAATTTCAGTAAAAGTTAAGGAAGAAAGACTTCACAGGTCCAACCCAGCCCAGAAGGTATTTTTGATAATGGATTTGAAACTGGAATATATCATCCGTCACGGTGCCTTCTCATCCCAGGTGGTATGCAGTATCTGAACACCACTTTTTTTTCTGTTTTGCATTTTCTAGTTTATTTTTATTGATTGTACTTCCCTCCGTGCGCAATCGCTGTCGCTCACTTGTCTGAGTTAAGGCGAATCCTGCCAGAGGTTATGCTTTCCCAAATTGTCAGACCCACTGCAGTTCACAGGACTCACTGCGTTGTTGGGGGCGCTGTCTTTTAGATGACACCCTCTCAACTGTCTGTGAGATGTTCTCATACCACGATTTGAGGGAATTCTCCCTGGTCCTGCTGATACTTATCCCTGAATCAACATGCCTGCGGCAATAACAGGCATTGTAGCTGATCATCGTGGCGTTGTTGTTTGTGGTATCTTCCTGTAACAGAACATAACATTTTCTGTAACAGAACAGTGACATCACGTTGGAAATGCTTCATTGGCTGCAAAATGCTTTGGGAGGTGCTGAGGTTGTGAAAGACACTATTTCAGTACAAGTGTTGTCTGAACTGGACTAGCCATGCAAATACTGCAGCTAAAAAAGCAGGTCAGGAACTAGGAGTCCTAATAACTCGACTCCTCACTCCCCAGTGCCTGTCAGGACTGTGATGCAATTGACCTTCCTAAAGTGTGGAACCAGAACAGCACATAGTACTTCAGCTGAACCTGAACTAACCTTATATACAGCTCCATCATAATCTCCGGCTTCTGTCATCAATGCCTTAGTTAGTAAAGGCAAGCATCCTCATGCCTTCTTAACCACCTTACCTGTTACCTTCAATGATCTTTGGACATGCACACCAAGGTCTCTCTGTGCTTCCTACCATTCAACGTGTGCCCTTGCCTTGTTTGTCCTTCCAAAATGCATCACCTCACATCTTTCAGGATTAAATTTCATTTGCCTCTGTCCTGCCCATCTGACCATCCTGTCTATATCGCCCTGTGGTCTAGGGATATCCCCCTTGCTCTTTACCACAGCACCAATTTTCATATAATCTGCAAACTTACTGACCATGCCTCCTACATCCATTCTCGATCATTCATGTACACAACAAACAGCTGCAGACAAGATAAGCTGCATCAGATGAGAGCCAGCAGAAATGTTGGTCACATTAGCAAGGGATACAATAAGTGTGCTGTCCTGAATCACGTTACAGAAGAGGCCATTCAGCCCACTGTGTTTGCACCAACTCTCTGAACGATCAATGAATCTCACGCCATTTTTTTGCTGACTCTGTGGATTCCTCCTCTTCAGAAAAATAATCCAAATCTTGACTTCTCTATGTTAAAAGCTTTCTCATGTTGCTTCTTTCGCCAATTACTTCAGAGCTGTGCCGTCTCTTCCTCGATCAATTTTACCAGACTGACCACCTTCTCCCTGTCTGCTCTGTCCAGACCTCTCGTGAATTTAAATACCACAATCGAATCTCCTCCTGCTCTTCCTTTCTCAAAGGAAATCAATCTCAACTTCTCCAATTTATGTGCATACAATGAAGTTTCTTGAATCTGAAACCATTCTTGTAAAACTTTGCTTCACTCTCCCAATAAGTTCACAGTTTCTGAAGAACTTTAAGAAACAGGGGGGTGCAGATGAGAGAGAAGTTGTGGTGTTTCGTCACAGTCTTTTTTGTGAGGTTTTGTAGCAAAAACCCATGTGGCGAGCCATCTAGAAAGGCTTCCACTCTGCACCCATTGTGTTACTTAATGATATATTTGTTTGCTCACCATTCCCAGTTCAGAACATTGATAATAAAACATGCCACAATATTGTGCATGCTTTGTGTGAGAAGCCTTGTTCCTGTGATCAAATGATCAAACTACTTGTATCTTAGGGAAGTGTTCAGGAAAGCAAAGACTTACTAAAATCTCTTCACTCCATAGTTGGTCAGTGCATTGAGTATAGGAATTGGGAGGTCATGTTGTGGCTGTATAGGACATTGGTTAGGCCCTTTCGGAATACTCTGTTCAGTTCTGGTCTCCCTGCTTTAGGAACCATGTTGTGAAACTTGACAGAATTCAGAAAAGATTTACAAGGATGTTGCCAGGGTTGGAGAGTTTGAGCGACAGGGAGAGGCTGAATGGGATGGGATTATTTTCCTTGGAGCGTCGGAGGCTAAGTGTGACCTTATAGAGGTTTACAAAACCATGAGAAGCACGGATGGGGTAAATAGACAGGGTCTTTTCCTTGGGGTGGGGCAGTTCAAAACTAGGTTTAAGATGAGAGGGGAAAGATTTAAAAGGAACCTAAGGGGCTTTTCCACGCAGAGGGTGGTGTGTGTATGGAATGAGCTGCCAGAGGAAGTGGTGGAGGCTGGTACAATTACAATATTTAAAAGGCATCTGAATGGGTATATGAATAAGAAGGGTTTAGAGGGACATGGATCAAATGCTGGCAAATGGGACTAGATTAATTTAGCATATCTGGTCAGCTTGGATGAGTTGGACTGAAGGGTCTGTTTCTGTGCTGTACAGCTCTATGACTCTAGTTGGCAATTTCTACCATCAATTTAAGAACTCTAAAGCAGAAAATATATTTTGGCACACCCTAGTTGCTACATCGCTAAACGACTTGTCTTGCCAAAAGTTACTTCAGAAGCAACAAAATCAGTAAATCCCATAATGTGCAATGAACACGTCAATGTACTAGCTGAAAAAAGATTTCATTAATCGAAATTCTCTTCTCTAGGTCTTTATATTGCCCCAAGAAGGATTCTGTTTCTATCTCTCTGACATCCAGCAGACTGGAAGACAAGGTGGGGGAGAGCAGGATAATTGGTTCGACAAAAACTTCCATTTGAGTGCCATCTTCACCATAATAACATTTCCTGAGGCGGTTCACAGGAGTGCTGACTGACATGATCTGACACTGAGCCAAACAAGAACTTATTAGGCTGAGTTTGGACAAAGGACAAAGATAGATTCTACTGAGCGACTTAGAACAGGAGTGAGGTGGAGAGGTTTGGGAAGGGAACTCCAGAGCTCACAATCCAATTGGCTGAAGGCACTCCAGCCATTGTTAGGGTGAAGTCAGGAGGACAGGAGGAGGTGAATTCTGAAGAAGCCAGAGTTGAGTTGCACAGGGCTGTTGAGTCAGGTGGCATTTTAAAAAATTCATTCACAGCATTTGGGCATCTCTGGCTGGGCCAACATTTATTGCCTGTCCCTAGTTGCCCCTTGAGAAGGTTGGGGTGAGCTGCCTTCTTGAACCGTTGCAATCCATGTGTTGTGGGTTGACTCAGAATGCTGTTAGGGAAGGAGTTCCAGGATTTTGACCCAGCGACACAGAAGGAGCGGCGATACATTTCTAAGTCAGGGTGGTGAGTGGCTCGGAGGGGAACTTGCAGGGGGCTGGTGTCCCCATGTATCTACTGCCCGTGTCCTTCTAGATGGAAATGTGGTCATGGGTTTGGACGGTGCTGTCTGAGGAGCCTTGGTGAGTTACTGCAGGTGGAGAAATGATTCTGAGGATGTGATTTGGCAAATAGCACCCTGCATCTTGTAACAAACTTGCAGGTTTTGACATCTCCTGCGTATAAGATTATTTTTGGCGAAGCACTTGCTTAAGACGGTGATATGGTTTGGTTGGTGTCTAAGAAACAGCACTCTCCCAAGGAACTGACGAGTGACATGAATACCCACACTCAAATCAAGTTGAAGGTTAAGGGGAATGACTCAATCATTAGCAACAACTTTTTCAAAAGGTCACCACAGAGACAACACTTTGTCAATCTCAGAGCGCTGTGTGGAGAGAGGGCAGAAACCTATGGAAGGTCTGAATATTCCGATCTTGGAGTAAGCCGGGAAGCTGTGTTGTTGGCCCATCATGGAATGCTGGTCGAAGCCCTCGGTGGTCTGAATCTTTAATGACTCGCTGGCAAACGCAACAGGATCTGTCCAAGGATGAGACAGAACACGACTCAACCAGCTGGTCTTCTGCCAAAACTCTGCAGAAGATCTGTGCTCCTGATAATGTAACTGTCACTGAAGGTTAATCCTTTTGTCAGGAAGAGAACTCCTCAGAGTTTGATGTGATTCTGAGAGATCTGAGACGTCAGCAAAGGTTTTCTTGTAAATCATGAACAAAACCATCCAGATGTTCTGGGAGAGAGGTGGTTGATCTCTTTTCTTCATGGGTGGGGTAGTTGTGTTCAGCCTTTTTATCATTTTTATTATTAACTTATTTTTCTAGTCAACCTGTTTAGAGACGTTATTATATACCTCTGGAGCAGGTGGGACTTGAACCTGAATCCCTTGGTTCAGGGGTACGGAAGCTACCACCGCACAGAAGCTGGCCTCCTGTAAGTAGCAGAGGGTGGTTTTGATCTGTTGACTTCTGGGTTCTGGGCTCAGTTTCCACCCTCCTGCAGTCAACTTGAACAGCCACAACAGATTTCAATGGCTTCTCCCCACAACGTCCCCAATCTGCTGGACCTGTGGGTGATAGGGGAATATCACTCTATATTGTCTTTAGCCCTGAGTAAACTTCAACGTATATCCCAGGATGAATCGTTGGTGCAATACATCAGTGATCACCCAAAACCAGCTCTCCTGACCAGGACACCAGAGCTCCTGAAGGCAAAGGAATTTGGTCACAGTAGGAGACAGCATTAACTCTTTGGGAATGTACTCAGAGCTTCCTGGAAGTGGTCAACCTTCCCTTGCTGGCTTGTGAGAGACTCTGACTTGCGGTTTACCAAAATGGAAAGCGTATAGTCGGGTAGGGAGCAAACTCTTCTAGAGACTCCATCGGGAAGAGGCTAAGGTGAAGCTGTGCAGACCTCCAAACAACCCATTTACCCAACTCTTCCAGCACCATCTACCTCACACATGGTCGGGTTTGCAGATCACCCAAGGGACTCAATGGCTATCATTGAACAAGTGTGAACAGAAGGGGAGCACACCCAAGAAAGAAAGTGAATGAGTGCTCCCCTCCCAAGAATACGGTACTTTTGTTGAGACCTGGGATCCAAACTGAGATCCTGAGTGCTGTCCTTTGAGGAAACAAAAGTTCCCGAAGACCATGTAGGGAGTTCTCTGCAACATTCTGCCTAGAGTTTAATCCCTCACCCATAATGACGGGTGGCAATGACCTAGTGGTATTATCGCTAGACTACTAATCAGGGAACTCAACTAATGTTCCGGGGACCAGGGTTTGAATACTGCCATGGCAGATGGTGAAATTTGAATGCAATAAAGAATCTGGAATTAAGAGTCTAATGATGACCATCAAGCCATTGCCAATTATTGAAAAAAATCCATCTGGTTCACTAATGCCCTTTAGGGAAGGAAACTGCCATCCTTACCTGCTCTGGCCTATATGCGACTCCAGACCCACAGCAATGTGGTTGACTCTGAACTTTCCTGTGGGCAATTAGGGATGGGCACCAAATGTTGGCCTAACCAGTCAGTGAAGACTGAATAAAAAGTAAAATCACTGACATAGGGCAGCTAGGAAGTTGTTCAACTGTGGCACCAATGAAGCTTAATGCCTTGGCCATTCAGCTTCCAAGAAATGAGGGCATTGGTATAAGTACTCACTTACCCCATAATTACCTGGCACTAGAGTGGTATCTATCCTTGCTGACACTAGGGAGGAATATCATGTGGAGGTTGCCACTCCTCTGCCCTTTTGTGAGGTCAATCTCCCTGGGTTAAGGTCAGTTCCTTCACTGCATTAAATGAACAGATCTATTACCGTACAAGACCATAAGATAGAACATAGAACATAGAGCAGTACAACACAGTACAGGCCTTTCGGCCCACGATGTTGTGCCAACCTATCATCCTACTAAGATCAATCAACCCTGCACACCCTACATTTTACTATCCTCCATGTGCCTATCCAAGAGTTGCTTAAGAGTCTCTAAAGCATCTGACTCCACTGCCAGCAGCCCGTTCCACACACCCACCACTCTCTGTGTGAAGAACCTACCTCTGACATCTCCCCATACCTTCCTCCAATCACCTTAAAATTATGCCGCCTCGTAATAGTCATTTCCGCCCTGGGAAAAAGTCTCTGACTATCCACTCTATCTATGCCTCTCCTTATATAGGAGCATAATTAGGCCAGTCGGCCCATTGAACCTGTCCAACATTCAATCATGGCTAATATGTTTCTCAACCCCATTCTCCTGCTTTCTCCTCATAACCTTTGATATCATGGCCAATCAAGAACCTGTCTACCTCCATCTTGGCCTCCACGGGATGTTTATGTTATGACGACATCTCTAGTCTAATATCCAGGAGATAAATTCCAGGGTGCGGGAATAATTTATAACGTATGTTTATGTAACGCCGGGACAACACTGCCTCAACAGCGATCATTATGATTTATAAGTAGCAAAGACATTTATTGCGTACAGCTTCAAATGGTTCCACAGCAACACTGCAGCTGTGTCAATAATACACAAGACAAAGTCATGTACTTGCCATGGGCTGTTATTTTTTAAAAAAGTGATAAATTACTTTATTCCAATGTTGGCACAACAAAAACATGTAATTGGATAACACTTTTAACTTGGCAAGTTATCCGAAGGCATTTCACAAGTGCAATGATGGGCCCAATTTGACACTGACTCACACGAGGAGATGTTATGACAGGTGAAATGTGGCAGAGGAGGCAGGTCCCAGTGAGTATCTTAAGGGAGAAGAAGCCGGAAATGTCAGAGGTTTGTGGATTGGTTTGGTACAGCACAGGGATCTTGGAGGGCTGAGTGTGGAAATAGAGAGCGAGAAAGAGAGAGAATTGTGAAGAGGGATGAGAATCTGGGGTGTCATGGTGGCTCAGTGGTTAGCGCTGCTGCCTCCCAGCATCCAGGGACCCAGGTTCAATTCCAGCCTCAGGTGACTGTCAGTGTAGAGTTTGCACATTCTCCCTGTGTCCCAGGTTTTCTCCCACAGTCCAAGGATGCACAGGTTAGGTGGATTGGCCATGCTGAGTTGCCCATAGTGTTCAGGGATGTGTAGATTAAGTGAGTTACAGGGGAACAGGTCTGGGTGGGATGCTCTGAGGGTCAGTGTGGACTTGTTGGGCTGAAGGACCTGTTTTCACACTGTAGGGATTCTAGGAATCTTTTTCACAAATACCAAAGCGAAATACTGAAAATCTGAAATAAGGACAAAAAGTAACAGCTGGAAATACCCACCGGATCAGGCAGCATCTGTGGAGAGAAGCAGAGTGAATGTCTCGGCTCGATAAAACTTTCATCAGTTCTGATGAGAACCATTTTGCTCAGAACTACCACTTAGGTTTCAGAACTAGTCCCAGACTTGCCCCTTGAGATGTGGAACCGAGACAGGAAATTATGGACTAAATTGAGATTTTGCCCATGATTTGACCCCCATCATTGAAGATGTGTGAACTATTCAGTGACTCCAGGGGATAGCTGTTTGAATTGTGGTATCATTACAGTAAAGAAGAATGCCATTTGACCTTTTGTGTCCATGTTGCTGTCTCTCTTAAGCAGCGGTTCATGTACTGTCCCTACCTCGCTCTCTCCTCACATCAATGTGTTCTCTTAGATAACAAGGTGTAGAGCTGGATGAACACAGCAGGCCAAGCAGCATCATAGGAGCAGGAAGGCTTGAGTCTAATTGGCACCTCCAAAGTTTTATTAAAATCCCATTGCTCTCTTTCAACACCTGCATAAGACATTTGTTAGACGGTTGTTGCAGTGCTGTTTCGGAAGCTGGACTACAGGAAGAACGTGAATGCATTGGACAGAATGCAACAGGGATAAAGAACTTCAGTGATATAGAATAATTTGGGACTGTTCTCCTGGAAGAGGAGAAGGCTGAGATTTGGTAGAGGTTTTCAAAATCACGAATAAACAGGGAGAAACCGTTTGCACTTGTAGTAGGAACAAGGAGGCATCGATTTAAAGTGATCTGCGAAAGAAGCAAGAGTGATGTTTGAGAAGAAGTTTTTTCACGCAGTGGGTGGTTAGGATCTGGAATACACTGCCTGGAGAGATGTAACGAAAGCAGGTTCGATTGAGGCATTCAAGAGGACACTGATGATAATTTGGATAGAAATAACACACAAGGGATATGAGGAGAAAGCAGGATACTGGCAAGAAGCAGTGATACTTGCTTAACAAGTGCAGGCAGGATGGGCTGAATGGCCTCCTCTACGCTGTCACAATTGCATGATCCTGCGAACCTTGGATTTCAGGACTCCTCGACGTTGCAACAGATTCCAAGAACCTGGCTTCAATTTGCAGTTCGTACATTTGGCTGAAATCCGGGGAGTGTTTTCATCTGGCCGGCAACTCACACTGTTATCACTCTGTGTGAATTTGAACATGTCCTGTGCACCAAACCACAGCGGGAGTGCAGGGAGAGAGACATTTTCATTGCTGTTTATGCAGCTACACCTGGGATTAGGGCCTTTTTTGAGACCACTTGCAACATTTATGGGATTAAATATTGGTGTGAAGGCAGCCAAGATATTTTCCAAGTTCCCACATCACTTGCATTGTTTAACAATTGAGAGTAGATCAGTTTCCACCCCAGAGATTCTGATTTTCATACAAGTGGAAGAGGAAGCTTAATTGTCATACAAGTCTGGTCCCAAATGATTTTAGTCTCCTCTTCTGATTGGGAGAGGGGAAGCTTGTTGGAAGCTGTGAGGTCTTAATGTTCAGGAGCATGAGACTGAAGAGATGGATTGCAATTAGTCTGGGGTAATTGCCCCCTTGAGAAAGTGGTGATGAGCCACCTTCATGAACCACTGCTGTCCAGGTTCATAATTCTTTGTTTGCGTCACATGTAGACAGGGTAATTAAAAAGGCATTTAGCACACTTGCTTTCATTTTGTCAGACCTTTGAGTATGGGAGGTGGGACCTTATGTTGAGTTTGCACAGGATGTTGGTGAGGCCTCTTCTGGAATACTGCATCCAGTTCTGGTCATCCTGTTACAGCAAGGATATTATTAAGTTGGAGAGGGTTCAGAAGAGATTTGCCAGGATGTTGCCGGGAATGGAAGGTTTGAGTTATGGGAAGATGCTGAATAGGCTGGTACTTATTTCGCTGGAGTGTAAGAGGTTGAGGGTGACCTTATAGAGGTTTATATAATCATGAGGGACATAGATAAGGTGAATGGCAGGTGTCTTTTCCCTAGGGTGGGGGATTTCAAGACTAGGGGGCATATTTTTAAGGTGAGAGGGGAAACATTCAAAAAAAGACATGAGGGGCAATGCTTTTACGCAGGGAATATATACGTGTGGAATATACAGAGAAAGTGATGAATGCAGGTACAATTACATTTAAAAGACATTTAGATATGCACGTGAATAAGAAATGTTTGGAGGGATATGGGCCAAGTGCTGGCATGTGGGATCAGTTTTGTTTGGGGTTATGTTTTCCATGGACGAGTTGGACCGAAGGGTCTGTTTTCATGCTGTATGGCTCTATGCAGTGTACGGACACCAAAGGGTCTGTTTCCATGCTGTATGGCTCTATGCAGTGTAGGGACACCAAAGGGTCTGTTTCCATGCTGTATGGCTCTATGCAGTGTAGGGACACCAAAGGGTCTGTTTCCATGCTGTATGGCTCTATGTGGTATAGGGACACCCACAAAGCTGCTGAGGAGGGAGATCCAGGATGTTTCGTGATCATTGAAGGAACGGTGAAACATTTCCAGGCTGGGATGGTCTGTGGCTTGGAGGGGTTTAGCAGGTGATGGTTTTCCCCTGAATCTGTTGCCCTTGTCTTTCTACATGGTGGAGGCTGCAGGTTTGGAAGGTGCTGTTGTAATGAGCTTTGCTGGATTCCTGCAGATGGTACTCATTGCTGTTAGACTGTGACAGTGGTGGAGGTGTAGGATGGTAGCAATAAAGTGGACTCCTTTGTTCTGGACTCAGATGATCCTTTTGCGTGTTGTTGGGGCTACACCCATGCAGGTGAGCGGAGAGCACTCCATCACCCTTCTGACCTGTGCCAGGTAGATGGTAAGCAGGTTTTGGGAACATGTTTTGAACTGAGAGAGCCTGCTGACTCTGACTTACTCAGTCGTGTCCATTACCATCAATGAGAGTTTGACTCCTTTGCCACCCATATTGCAGCACATTAACAGCCTGTAAAGATGAATAGCAGACCTCATTGAGACTGCTTTGCTCTCAAGCTCTGGGTAGCAGTTCTGCGGAGGTCCCACTCCCACATGCAGGCCTTAATCTGATGGGGTCATGACGACAACAGCAACAGCGATGTGGCTTTCTCCATCAGATAGTGCCAAGGGGGGTTTGGATCAGAAGAAATTTGGTCATTTCATTTCTCAGTGGGCCTCTACATCACCCGGGACACCCTCCCAAAAACACCAAAGTCCTGCAAGAGTCCCCCTTACGCCTGCCAGGTAACAGGCTCCACCAGGCTTAGGAAAGAGTCTGATAAGGCTTAACAATGAGGCTCAAGTCAAGGCTCCAAAAGGCCTGTGAGGCCTGGATGGATGGTTTGCTGCCTGCTTCAGACAAACTGCTGAGAATTAAAGTTAAGGATATCAATTCATTCTCAATCAATCTCAGTCAAGATGGTGAGCTTTGTTGTAGAACACCAGATCTTTTTAAACTGAGGGTCCCTGGCTGGATGCTGTTGCAGTGCAGTGGTAATGTCCCTTTCTCTGGACCAAGAGGCCCAGGTCAAAGTCCCACCAGCTCCAGAGATGTGTCACAACGTGTTGATTATAAATATCTCAGAGCTGTACTGTTTAAGGTGGCTCAGTGCTCAGTACTACTACCTTACAATGCCAGGGACCTAGGTTCGATTCCAGCCTTAGGTAACTATCTGTGTGGCATCTGCATTTTCTTTCTGTGTCTGTGTGGGTTTCCTCTGGGTGCTCTGGTTTCCTCCCACAGTGCAAAGATGTGCAGGTTAGGCGGATTGGCCATGGGACGTTGCCCCATGTTGTCCAGGGATATGCAGGCTAGATGAATTAGCCATGGGAAGTGCAGGGCTACATGGATAGGATGGGGGCTGGGGCTGGGTCTGGGTGAGATGTTCTTTCGAGGGTCAATGCAGTCTTGATTGGCCAAATGGCCTCTTTGTGCACCGTAGGGATTTTATGACTATTAGACTGTGGGAGAACTACTGTGCGCAGTAGGGAGATGCCTTTCTGGTTGCATGAGAATTCTGGATGCTTGGGTATCGTATAACAGAGACTTTACTGTATTACTGTGTTTGTTCCTGTTTCTTTCCCTTTGGCTTGGAGCACATTACTAAGCGAACAGAATCTAGTCTGTGTTGCATCAGCATTTGCCCATGATTCACTGCCTACATTTTCAAAAATTCATTCATTGAGTGTGGGCATTGTGGTTTAAGCTAACACTGACCGCCGACCCTGACTACCCCTTGAGAAGGTAGTGGTGAGCTGCCTTCTTGAACCACTGCAGTCCATGTGCTGTAGGTTGACCCACAATGCCCTCTGGGAGGGAATTGTCTCAGGGAGGGACTATTTTACCAATGGCACTGAATCACTGAAGGATACCGACAGCATACTCCTGCTCCTAATTCATATGTATGTTTGTGTGTTGCTAATGTCCAGACCTAATTGCCATAGAGAAGGTGATGCTTCTGGACAGTGTATTCCTTGGAGTTTAGGTAGACACACATTCTGTTAAGAAGGGAGTGCCAGGATTTTGACCCCGTGACACTGAAGGAACAGTGATATATTTTCAAGTCAGGATGGTGAGTGGTTTGGAGGTGAGCTTGCAGGAGGTGATGTTCCTGAGTATCTGCTGCCTTTGTCCTCCAGATGGAAATGATTGTGAATTTGGAAAGCACTGTTGGACGAACCTTGGTGAGTTACTGCAGTGCATCTTGTAGGTGGTACACACTGCTGTGACTGAGCGTCAGTGGTGGAGGTAGTGGATGCTTGTGAATGTAGTGCCAATCAAGTGGGCTCCTTTGTCCTGGGTGGTGTCAAATTTCTCGAGATGTTGTTGGAGCTGCACTCATCCAGGCAGGTGGGGAGTATTCCATCACACTCCTAACTTTGTGCCTTGTGGACGGATGATAGACAGGCTTTGGGGAGTCAGGAGGTAAGTTACTCACCTCAGGATTCCCAGACTCAGCCCTGCTTCTTGCTTCCTACTCTCATATTTGTGATGCTCTGATGATTGAGATGTCCACTCACTCACGCAGCATGTTCGCTTGGCTAAAGAACAAGAGCATCTCCAGGACCATCCTTAAATCTATCTTAAATCAGGAGAGAAACAGCGGGAGGACAACAGACAAATTTCCTAAAGCTATGCACGCGTTTCATGGGAGAATGACTGCAAATTTTGGCAAAAAACTCTCAAACCTTCCTATTTAAAGAACAGAGCAATAAATCTGAGATACAAACACTTAGGGCTGGTACTCTGAGTCCCTAAACGGCACATGCACATAAATCAGAGCCCATGAATTGAACTGAATGCCGTAGAAAAGTTGGCACAAGACGATAATAAACAAAAATATTTTATGTTAAACTATGCCCTTGAGACTCTTTGATATTGCTCCAGGCAAAAAGTTATTTTCAATTGAGTGAAAACATCTAAGGTTTCACTTAAATGATGCCCAGCCAAGTGTTTGTTTTATAAACACTCTTTATTTTGAAACACAATCTCCTCAAACGGCCGTATTGCAGAATTGGTAAAACAAATTAATGAAGATTAATTAAAACAGCAGCCTTTAAAAAATATAATAAGGTGTCGACCTTTCAGAAGCTAGCCAAGTGATGCCAAATGCCATCTTTCAGATGAGATATTAAACCAAGTCATTTTCACCTTCAAAGGGCATCTCTTCTTTCGTGATTCAGTGGTGTTGGTGTCACTATGGCAAGGCCTGCACTATCTGGATTTAAACATGGCGGTGTGCTGGGCTACTCCAAAGGGCATTAAGAGTCAGTAACATAAGCTTTGGGGTCTAGAGTCACAAGTAGGCCAGGATCACAGATTTCCTTCCCTAAACCTTGATATTTTAGAGTACCAGGATAGTGACGAAAGTATTTGGTACGCTTGTCTTTATTGGTCAGTGCATTGAGTATGGGAGTTGGGAGGTCATGTTGCGGCCATACAGGACATTGGTTAGGCTACTTTTGGAATACTATGTTCAGTTCTGGCCTCCCTGCTATAGGAAAGAAGTTGTGAAACTTGAAAGGGTTCAGAAAACATTTACAAAGATGTTACCAGGGTTGGAGGGTTTGAACTATAGGGAGAGGCTAACAGGCTGGGGCTATCCTCCCTGGACCGTCGGAGACTGAGGGGTGACTTTACAGAGGTTTATAAAATCATGAGGGGCATGGATAGGGTAGATAGCCAAGGTCTTTTCCCCAAGGTAGAGGAGTCCAAAAATAGAGGGCATAGGTTTAAGGTGAGAGGGGAAAGACTTAAAAGTTACGTGAGGGGCAACTTTTTCACCAAGGAGGTGGTGTGTGTGTGGAATGAGTTGCCAGAGGAAGTGGTGGAGGCTGGTACAATTACAACATTTAAAAAGCATCTGGATGGGTATATGAGTAGGAAGGGTTTAGAGGGATATGGGCCAAATGGGACTAAGTTAATTTCGAACATCTAGTTGGCACTGACAAGTTGGATCGAAGTTTACGCGCTGTACATCTTTAGAGCCCTTTGACACTGTTTTCAATCTAACTGAGTCGACTTTCAAACTCAGATTTATCAAAGTGCACCAACTGCCTTGTGAAACCATATCCCCAGAGCATTAGCTCAGGATTACTCGTCTGCTGACGTTGCCAGTACATCACTATGACTGAGGTGTGCTCAGGCAGGCTCCATTGCAGTTATTAAACAAGAACGTTATCTGAAGAGGAAATAATTGCAGAATTCCAGGGGAGTGGCACTTAGTGAATTACTCTAGCCAGGAGATGGCACATAAAGATGGGCCTCTTCCATTCTACATAGCACTCTTCTAACATGGTATGGCACATCTCTGGAACTGATGGGACTTGAACCGAGACTGCTTGGCTCAGAGGCTAGAACACTACACCACAAAACCCTGATACTCTTCCGAAAAGCAACAGCAGGATTCTATCCAAGTGCTCTGGTCAATTTTCATCCCTCAGTCTACACTAAGAAATAAACCGCTTACCTGGTCATTATCACCTAGCTGTTTATTGGAGCAAGCTGGTTATCAGCTTTTCTACAATATAACAGCAAACAGGGCCTCAATTTAATATTGTTCCTGAAAAATTAACAGCTCCGATAGGGCACTTGAAGTGACAGCCTTTCAGTTTGTGGTCTGGAGTGGGATTTGAACCAGTGACTTAGGTGACAGTCCTGTTTACTGCACTATGCCGAGCATAGACAGGCAAGTACTGAACAGTATTCCCAGCTGGATGCTGATAAACGTACTGAAGTAATGAAAGGAAAAAGAAACAGATTCACTCCATCTGCTTGAAATAACCACCTAGCATCGAGTATGGTTTCAGTTCCGGCGGTACTATGGTTTGCGTCTTATTTTGTTTTTCCCAAGCAGAATCCAAACGTCAAGCAGAAGCCAGAAACCCTTCCAAGTGTGAGGAGCGTGTGGGAAACCAGAGAGTTTTGCCTGCCAGTGATCAGCCACAGACCATGAGTGAGATTACATCCACCCGCTCCCTCAGAAACCACATTCAGTGCTTCGCTGAGGGAGCCTAACCAGACAACAATCTGGAAGCTGACGGGAAAGCTTGCCAGAAGACACATTCTGTCAGAATTTCACAAAGAATGGGGCACGTCCACGCTGAACGGAGAAGATACAATTGAGGACCTCTCTAGAAATGGTACAAGATGGGGCATGTACTCCCAATAGAGTCAGAGAGGGTAGAAGCAGACCCTTTAGTCCAACAATTCCATGCCAAACATAATCCCAAACATGAAACCCCCCATCCTAGGGAAATGACAGCTACCATTGACTCTATCTATACCCCTCATTATTTTATAAACTTCTGTAAGGGCACCTCTCAACCTCCTTCACTCGATTGGCAAAAGAACCAAAACCACCATTGGAAATAACTTTTACCCTTATAACCTTCTTTCTTCCATTTGTTGCCCATCCCTAATTGCGCCTGAAGTGAACGGTTTGCTAATCCATTTAGAAAGCAGTTAGGATTTGGCCCCATTGTACTGGGTCTGGAGTCACATATACCACAGACCAGGTAAGGACAGCAGATTTCCTTCCCTGAAGGACATTAGTGAATCTGTTGGGTTTTACGACAATCAGTAATGGTTCCATGGTCACTGTCACCGAGACAGCTTTGAACTTCAGATGTATTAATTGAATTGGTCTGATCATTCTCAACTCCACTTTCCTGCCTTTTCACCTTGCTTCCCTGACAGACGAAAAATCTATCTCAGCCTTGATTATCCTTAATCGCCCAGCCTCGACAGCCCTCTGCGGTAAAGAATTCCACAGATTCATTACCCCTCTGAGAGAAGAAATTCCTCCTCATTTCAGTCTTAAATATGTGACCCCTTATTCTGAGATGATGTCCCACTGGTCCTGGAGACTCTGTCAAGGGGAAACAACCTCAGCTCAATAACACTGAGCCATCTATGTTGCTTACTGCTATACAAGGAACCAATAATACAAACCCTTATTTTCTTTATTCTCTTTTGAGATATAGGCATCACTGGTAAGGCCAACGTTTGTTGCCCATCCCTAATTGCCTTTGGTCCGAATGACCCATTAAGCCATTTCAGAGGGTAGTTAAGAGCACCCACGATACTGTGGGTCTAGAGTCGGATGTAGGCCAGACTGGGCAAAGATGGCAGCTTCCTTCTCAACAGGGCTTTGGTGAACCGAGTGGATTTTTAAGACAATTGACAGTGGTTGCAAACGTTTTAAATTTCAGATTTACTGAAATTCACCGTCTGCCCTGGTGAAATTTGAACCAATCTCGCCGCAGCATCAGCTTCGGAACTGTTGATTACCAGCTCAGTCACAATACAACGAATGCATGAGCAGCTAGGCACTTTTAATCTCATAATAGCCACGGAGTTAGTAACTGTGCTATTCGTGGCTGCGTGCCTATTGTCTCGGAGTCAGAGTGTGGTGGTTTAAATGCTCTATTGCACACACCTTGAGGCATAGCTGTGAACAATACAGAGGGAGTGCTGTACTGCCAAAGTGCCCTTTTCTTCATAAGACACTAAGCTGGAAGCCCCTCTCCTGTCTCAGTTGGACATTGGAGAACCCACGGTGTTATACCGAAGAACAGGTAAGCTCTCCCTGGTGTCCCCGGCCAACATTTAGTCCTCAACCTGTCATCCCTAAAACAAATCAGTTGATCTGATTGTTATCTCATTGCTGTTCTGCGGGATCTTTCTGTACAATAAATACATGCGGATTACGAGCTGGGGGTTGTTCGGGTCTGCTCCAAACGCGTGTTTCCGCACGCTACAACAGCGTCTCTGCTTCAGAAGTATTTTACCGGGCCGTTGAGTGCTTCCGGACGCCCTGGGTGCTGTGAGGGGGCGCTATGTAAATGTGAATCCTGTCCCACAGAAAGAGCGGCCAAAGGTCAGGTGTGGCGAGCTGTTCCCTGGCAGGGCCATGGTCAGTGGATGCAGGAGGTACCTGGAGGGGCGTGGGAGCTAGCCTGCAGGTTTAATTGGCTGTGCAAGTGGTGCATTGCCGGGATCATGTCCTTCATTACGATTATCTTTCAACAGAAGCCTTCATCAACTGACAGAAGGGAACATGAAAGAAACAATGAACACTACGTGTGGAAGTGTCAAGACAGTTTTGCTTAGCTCTCTATCAGGAAAAGCTGCCTAAGGGGACTGTACCTCTCCTTCTCTCTGCACACAGGGTATCGTGTTCAGTCTTGTCAAATCAATTGGCATTGAAAGCAGACTCCCGTTTAATCCGCTACCTTTTCATAGACTGTTTTGAGAATTCCTCTCGGGATGAGTGAGTTAAGGTGTGAGTCAGTATTTAAGATGAACTGTGCTGAATTTAGTCTGTTAAAGGAAGACAAAGAACTTTTCAAGGCACAGAATAACCAACTGACCTGGATTCAGAGACCAGGCTGTATCCGCAGCCAGACTGTAACCTAAGACTCAGGCCCATTTGAATGAGATTGTCTCTGTAATCTATTCTGAAGGTTTACCAACCCCTGAAGTTCCAACAGCACCTTCACAAAGTTCCAGACGCTCTGTTTCTTTGCTCACATGATCCACTCTCTGTGACTGAAGCCCTCCCTTTTCCTGTCAACCATTCTCCCTGATTCACCCCTAACAATGATGGATGGATTCTATTCAATTTGGATAATGTTCTCTTTCACACCTTTGTCACCTCTGGTCTTTAACTTAATCCGGGTCAGGGCAGTCTTTGCTGGGACTTTTGTCCAGTTGCTTTAGATGCTGTTAACCTCACCAGCCCACTCTGTCTCAACTCCCTCGCCCCTTCATACCCTTAGGGCAACTCATGTCCCCACCCAATCCCCACCCCCTCCATGCCATCTGTATGACAACTCATGACCACAACTATCCTCCCCCATTTCCCCTTCATCGTGCCACATAGCTTCATGACACCCCCATAGCCACCCACACAATATCCACCACAGACGGACCTTACAAATCATGCGAAGATTAAAAGCAAACTTCCAACTGACAAATACATTTCTGACTCATACACACTTGGCATGAAAAAAAACCCTTTCATTCAAGTAATCCATCGAACACTTTTAAAACTTCAAATAATTAGTCTCGTACAAAATAAATTTCTATTCAGGCTGTATATCAAATACAGCTCATCATTTAAGAGTCTCTTTAAACTGTCAATCAAACTGTGGAGTCAGAATCGTTGGTGGGATAATTTGAGCTTTTGTAACTCAGCCAAACATTCATGTGACTGCACTATAGCCCTCGGTGAAATGTCAACATCGCTTTTACTGCAACTGCTGAGAAAGATAGCAGTGTTAATTTGTAAACTACACCAGATGGCCTGTCAATCAAACCAGTTTTGTTTATGAACCAATAACAACAATTCGGCATCTCTTTTCTCATATTCAAAAACCCTTCAAATCATTGTAATTAAACATACATGAGAGTTTATGTCTACTCTTGTATCAAACTGCTAAAAATGATCAAAAAAGGAATGAAACTGGTCAAAGGATCTTGTATTGATCTAGGCACCAGAAACGATAATGACAAACACAGCCCTGATAATCCTACAAAGTCCTTCTCATTAACATCTGGGAGATAGCACCAACATTGGGAGAGTTGTCTCACAAACTGGCAAAGCAACAGCCAAGCATGGACCATCTCCAACAAGATAAAATTATCCATTAATTAATGACCAGTGAGAATCCATTCTATGCTTGATCAATGCACTGAATCTCTTGATATTCTGTAGCATTACCATACATGATTCAGTGGGCATCTCAGTTGTGGGAGCATCACAAATCTAAGTCACAACTGCATGCACAAGAACAAGTAATATGACCCACCCCCCACACTGTCAACATCCTGGGGGTTACCGTTGACTAGAAACGCAACTGGACTTCCTACATAAACATGACTACAAAAACAGGTCAGAGGTTAGGAATCTTGCAGCGAGTAACTCACCTCCTGATCCCCCAAAGCCTGTCCACCATCTACTAGACACAAGACAGGAATGTGATGGAATACTCCCCACTTGCCTGGATGACTGCAGCCCCAGCAATGCTCAAGAAGCCTGACACCATCCAGGGCAAAGCAGCCCGCTTGTCTGGCATGACATCCACAAGCATCCACTCCCTCCATCACCGGTGCTCAGTAGCAGCAGTGTGTACTATCTACAAGACGTATTGCAAGAAATTCACCAAAGGTCCTCAGACAGCACCTTCCAAACCTCATGACCACAACCACCAAGAAGGACAAAGGCAGCCAATACTTGGGAACAGCACCTCCTGAAAGTTTCTTTCCAATCTACTCGCCATCCAAAATTGGAAACATATCTGTTACCAACTTCAAGGTTAGTGGAGTCTTTTCGACACTTTGAAAATCTAGCCCTAGGAATCGACATTGATCTGGAAGAGGTCAATGTGGGTCTTGGAGAGAAAGCCATGAGTACAGTTAACTGCAAGCACAAAGGAAAGTGAGGTAATACGTTGTATCAGCATAGAGCTAAAACACAAAACAGGAGAGGGTATTATTTCTGTCAATGGCAAACTCGCTTCCTTGACTCTGTGTTTTAGTCGTCTGGTCTAATGTTACTTTTTAAAGGAAAGGAAGAGTTGCGTTGATATAGTGCCTATCATGATTTCCAGACATCTCAAAACGCTTCACCATCCAATGAAGTACTTCTGAATTGTAATGACTCTTGTTATGTAGGAAATGTGGCAGTTGAATCACACAAGGCCAACTCCCTTTAGAACATAGAACATAGAACATAGAACATAGAACATAGAACAATACAGCGCAGAACAGGTCCTTCGGCCCTCGATGTTGCGCCGACCTGTGAACTAATCTAAGCCCATTCCCCTACACTATCCCATCATCATCCATATGCTTATCCAAGGACTGTTTAAATGCCCCTAATGTGGCTGAGTTAACTACATTGGCAGGCAGGGCATTCCAAGCCCTTACCACTCTCTGAGTAAAGAACCTGCCTCTGACATCTGTCTTAAATCTATCACCCCTCAATTTGCAGCTATGCCCCCTCGTACTAGCCGACGTCATCATCCTAGGAAAAAGACTCTCACTGTCCACCCTATCTAATCCTCTGATCATTTTGTACTTTAACAACTAAGTGACATGACAATCACTGCAAACTCTATTTATCAATCCTGGCTGAGGGATAAATGTCGAGCAGGTCGACAGGACAGTGATAACACTGCTCCTGTGGCCATGCAGCTCTCCCTCGGTAGTGTGGAGGAGTGTCAGATTTTCATGCTTGGGAATGGGAATTGAGTCCACAGCCTTTGCCTGATTCTGCTCCAGTAAGGCACCTCCGGATGTTTCATAAGGTTTCACCATGATTAATGAGTAGCATTTTAAACAAGCCCGTGCATGATCAACACTGTTCACTTCTTACATGGATTCTGTTCAGGAGTGCTCAGAGGTAATTCTGTTCAATAAGCCCTCACCAACTTGTGTGTTGATTATCACGAAGCCATTGTTGATGTTGAAGGCCATTCCCAGTTCAAAACATCCAATTATTTATTGCTCCCAGTCTCATGCCTCCACTTCACCGCTGAGAATCCATCCTATACGCTGAGAATCCATCCGATCATACTTGAATGCCTGTCATTTTCATCCAAAGTACTCACATAAAAATAATTTTTTTAAAAGATGTGTTTTGTTCATGGGACGTGGGTGTGCCTGGTTAGCTCAGCATTTATTGCCCGTCCCGAATTGGCCAGTGAAGTGTCAACCACATCGCTGTGTGTCTGGGAGCCACATATAGGCCAGAGCGAGGTATAGATGGCAGTTTTCTTCCCTGAAGGACATTAGTGAACCAGATGGATTTTTAATGACAATTGACAGTGGTTACATGGTCATGCTCAGACCAACTTTTCTGCTAATTCCAGACTTTTCAAAACTTGAATTCAAATTTCACCATCCGCCATGATAGGATTTGAACCCACAACCTCAGAACATCATCCTGGGGTTCTAGATTATTAGTCCAGTGAAGTAAATGAAATGAACCATCTCTTTCGCTTAGCGGAGTCTTGAGGTCTTCCCGATGCAGCTTTACCCTTCCCCTCAGGTCCAGGGAGACCAGATTTTCTCCCCATGAGCAACTCTGCTGGATGGTTCCTAGACCGTCCTGAAAAATTTACAGGTATTTAATTAGGACTTCACTCAGGCAGCTGTTTTGTAATCGAAAAATCTTTCTCAACCAATTTCGCCCCATCAAGCTTGGGCCTGAGCCTTTTACTACAATCAGTGGTGACTGAGCTTCTTCTCATTGAACACTGGAACCAAAGTTGTCCCCTTAATCTGTAAAGGTTCCCTCGCATAGGTTCTCAGTCCAGCCAAGGTCTTGTGCAAACTTAAGGTTTGGAGTCCAGAGGGGATTTTGTTACAGACTGGTTCTGCTTCATTGAAACAGCTGGTATTGACGTCCATTACAGGTGACCATTTAACAAGAAGTCTATTTTGATTGGCTCTGATTTGGATGTTGCTAAGCAATATAACTATTCCAAACAAGATGTAGGTAGACTTTCCAGGATGTGCACTCTCCTGGATTCTGGCCTATGAGTTCCCTGACTCTATTTAGGTCTAGTGGGATTCTATTGCTGTCTCAATTCCACATACCGGCAGCAACTACAATGGCCTGCTGGCCTGGATCTTGAAGAAAATTTTAAGCATTTGGCTGGTGCTTGGTTTTGTTTTGGGATTTTGCAGTGGGCTGACCTGGAGTCCCTCTGTTCAGGGTATGTCCTGATTGAGGCCTTGCAGTTGCCTTCACTGAAGTGGTGTGCCCCAAGCTAAGTCGGCCTGGCGAGGGTGTCCACTTCCAACATCCTGCAACTCATATGCTCCATTTGCCGCATTTCCAATGGTAAAGCCAGTTGTAGCCCCTGTTTGAAGTCCAGTTGGGCTTCAGCTGGTAGGCTCTTTTGCCTGGCTACATCATTAATCCCACATACCAAATGGTCTCTCGGCGTCTCTTTCAGGGTTAAACCAAAGTCACATGCCTCTGCTAGATACGGATTCCCCTGGTTCTCGAATTGCTGAGTAAAACCACTAAAGTCTCAGAATTAGAGGAGGCTTGGAGTCATAATATTGCTCAAATAAATCAGTTAACTCTTGAAAGGTTTTAGTATCTGGTGCCTCAGGGAAAGTTAGGCTCCTAATAACCAAAAAAGCTGCGGGTCTTCAAGCTGTCAGGAGAATGACGCATTAGTTTTTCCACTGCTCCCATGACAGTTGCCAAGGAAAAAGAATGCATTCTTTCCACATATTGGAGTCAGTCTTCAACAGCAGGATTGAACAAATCAAGCTTCCCAAATGACGACATGATGCCAGAAATGTTTACCCCAACTCAAAGACGACTGTCTTCTCTTGTCACCACTGAAATAATTCCACAGAGTTCAGTATCCCATCACCAAGTCACCCTTTATTTACACGTGGAGAGTCCTTGACACTGTTCCAGCTCCCTCAGAGCCAGCTCTCAGACTAAACAAGATGTCTGCCACTCATGTTCTTATCTGTCTGCCAGGGCTCCCTGATTGGACCAGCTTAACAGCCCCAGTCAGGGAACTCATATTCTATGAGGTCCACCTCATTACAATCACAGCAATTACCACTACACTACCTCTGTCACCCTCCCCTCCTTTCCCTGCACCCTGCCTTTCACAGCCTCAGAGCAAATGTAACAATATTTTGAACTTCACAGGCGAATTTGGATGGAGTTCTCATTTTCTTGAGGCTAATAATGAAAGTCAATGAGTGATTCAATTAAATATAAGGACAATTGCAGAGATTCATTGGGAATTCCACCACCTGCAAGTTCCCTTCCAAGCCTCTCACCATCCTGACTTGTCAATAAATCACAATTCCTGCAGTGTCACTAATTCTAGAATTCCCTCCCTTTCAGCACTGTTTTCCTTCTGGAACTGCAGCAGTTCCAGAAGGCAGCTCACCACCACCTTCTTCAGGGGAATTAGAGACAGGCAAGAAATGCTGGGCCCAGCCAGCGACACCCACATCCCACGAACAAGTAAATTAAACAAATGGTGCCCTTTCACGTCTCTCCATGCTTTTAAAGTTTTTTGTTTGACTTGTTGGGAACTTGACTGGATCCCAGTTCTCTCAGAGTAAAGCGTGAGATTATTCACTTCCATATTCATTTTTCTGGGAAGGTATCACTTTCCTGCAGCGATGTGGGGCTTTTACTGAACTTTCCACCTTTGCTCTCACTCAGAACCCAATGCCAATGGTTCTTGATCACATCTCATGAAGGAATAAAATAAATTGTGGTGATTTGCAATGCATGGCAGACACCACTTCCCAAACACAGACTAACAGAGGCTGCAACTCACCAATATTTTACAAGCAAGTTGCGGGCTACTATAGAACATGGAACATAGAACATAGAACGTTACAGTGCAGTACAGGCCCTTCGGCCCTCGATGTTGCGCCGACCTGTGAAACCAATCTGAAGCCCATCTAACCTACACTATATTTAGAACTACTGTAAATTTCCTAACATTGTGTCCTTGCAACATCCATTCCAGTTGTAAAGATTAAGCTCGAGTAGGGATATATTCTAGGAAAGTGCGCACTTGTCAAAGGAAAGAGTTGAGTTAGGGTTGACAGGTCTAAAGGAGAGATTCTGAAGAACTGCTGTCTAGTCAGGCTCAGTTCTGCAACCTATAGTTCTTCACAGGACACAGATCACAAGTGCCAAGTTTGGGTATAAGAGTGGGGTCCCTGGGCTACCCAATGCAGAATCCAGAAGATACAAGCTCAAATCCTACTCTGGACATTTGTAAAGGTGTTAAGGGTAAACCCAATGCTTTGGATTCCCTTTAAGCTACAAAAATAGGTAAAGAAATATGTTGGGAAGTGGACATCTGGAAATTACAGAGGGCTGTAGTACAGTTAATCAGGTGCGCAAATGGAATATAATGCAAAAAAATGAGAAATTTGTCTATTTCGGAATGGAAAAGTAAAAGAAGCATATTAACTAAATGGTGAGTGGTAGCAGAGCTCTGGGCTGCAGAGGGATCTGTGTGTCCTTGTACACGAATCACAAAAGCTTAGTATACAGCTACAGCAAGTAACTAACAAAACTAATAGGAAGTTATCATCTATTGAAAGGTGAATTAAACACAGAAGTCAAGAAGTTTGGCTTCATAGGGTGGCACAGTGGTTAGCACTGGTGCCTCACAATGCTAGGGATCTGGGCTCAATTCCAGCTTTGTTTGACTGTCTGTGTGCAGTTTGTACATTCTCCCCATGTCTGTGTGGTTTTCCTTTGCATACTCCTGTCTCTTACCACAGTCCAAACATGTGCAGGCTCGGTGGATTGGCCATGCTAAATTGCCCGTAGTGCCCAGGAATGTATAGCTTAGGTGGGTTAGCCATTGAAAATGCAGGGTTACGGGAATAGGGCAGGGGGTGAGTCTCAGTGGGCTGCTCATTGGAGGTTCAGTGTGGGCTGAATGGTTTGTTTCCACATTGTAGGGATTCCATTCATTTATACAGGGCATTGGTGAGAGAACATCTGGAATACTGTACACACTATTGGTCACCTTATTTAAGAATGGATGTAAATGATTTGGAAGCAATTCAGAGGTTTACAGACTCATGCGTGAAATGGGGTATTTATGAGGAGAAGTTGGAAGGGCAAGGTTTGTATCTGCTGGAGTTTAGAAGAGTCAGAGGTAACTTGAATGAAACATAAAAGATCCCGAGGGGATTTGACCACATGGATGTGGAGAAGACACTTCCTCTTGTGGGAGAATCTCGAACTAGGGTTTTAAAAATCTAGCTCCGCACATCTAAAACAGAGAGGAGGCAAACATTTATTTCGCCTGACGAAGGAGCAGTGCTCTGAAAGCTTGCGATTTCAAATATACCTGTTGGACTATAACCTGGTGTCGTGTGACTTCTGACTTTGTCCACCCCAGTCCAACACCGGCACCTCCACATCATGATTTTTTTTTAAGGCAAAGCTGGATAGATTTTTGTTAAACTGAGGGGTTGAAAGGTTATCAGTGGGAAGGTGGATTTGACGTTACAATTAGATCAGCTACAATCCTGTTGAATGGTAGAGCAGGCTCAAGTGGCTGAATGGCCTACTTTTTGCTCCTGCTTCAGAAACAAAAACCCAACTGTCTTTGCTAACATCTCTTAGGAGGCAGGAAGCCTCCTTTCTTCACGTGGCGAAGCCTAAAGCTGACTGCAATCCCAAACAATCATGCTTGACGTTTCCCAGTGTCCTCTTTCTCGTGGTCCAGTGAATTCTCATGGAATTCTCACGGATTTACACAATGCTGACTGGCCTGGACAGAGTGGATGTTGGGAAGATGTTTCCATTGGTAGAAGAGACTAGGACCCGAGGGCAAAGCCTTAGAGTAAAGGGAAGACCTATTAGAACAGAGATAAGGAGAAACTTCTTCAGCCAGAGCGTGGTGAATCTATGGAATTCACTGCCACAGGAGGCTGTGGAGGCCAGGTCATTGAGTACATTTAAGACCGAGATAGATAGGTTCTTGATTGTCAAGGGGATCAAAGGTTACGGGGAGAAAGTGGGTGAATGGGGTTGAGGAACATATCAGGCATGGTTGAATGGTGGAGCAGACTCGATGAGCTGAATGGCCTAATTTCTGCTCCTATGTCTTATGGTCTTATGGTCTTAAGACGGCTAGCCTCCTGGAGGGGTAACTAGGGATGGACGATAAAAGACATTGATTGCCAGCGAAGATCATGTCCAGAAATACTGTGACAAGTAACTTACCTCCTGACTCCCCAAAGACTGTCCATCATTGACAAGGCACAAGTCAGGGTGTGATGGCACTTGCCTGGATGGGTTCAGCCCCAACAATACTCAAGGAGCTTGATACCATCCAGGACAAAGCAGCCCACTTGATTGGCACCACATCCACAAACATTCACTCCCTCCACCACAGACACTCAGTAGCAGCAGGGTGTACTATCTACAAGATGCGCTACAGAAATTCACCAAAGATCCTCAGACAGCACCTTCCAAACCCATGACCACTTCCATCTAGAAGGACAAGGGCAGCAGATACATGGGATCACCACGCCCTGCAAGTTCCCCTCCAAACCACTCACCACTATGATTTGGAAATATATCACCGTTCCTTCACTGTCGCTGGGTCAAAATCCTGAAATTCCCTCCCTGAGGGCTCTGTGGGTCAACCTACAGCACAGGGACGGCAGTGGTTCAAGAAGGCAGCTCATCACAACCTCCTGAAGGGCAACTAGGGATGGGCAAGAAATGCTGGGGCCCAGCCAGTGACAACTACATTCCATGAGTGAATAAAGAAAAAGCAAAGTGGTCATTATGGATGTAAAACAATTCATCGACTTTACTGATGACTTCAGGGTCTTGTGCAGTAACTCACTGACTGTAGCAATGCAGGGAGGCCCTGAGGTGAAGGTAATCCTTCCAGAAAATGGTAGACTATTCAATTACAAAAGATCACCTGTAGCTCCCCTCGTCACCATCTCCCAGCCTTAATCTTGACATTCTGCTGCCTTGCCTCTCTTAACACTATTCCACTTTTACAGACTCCTGCTCTATCTTAGGGGATGGAGCATTGTACTGACCTTTCAGAAGCAAAGGCCAAATATTCCTGAAACCTTAGCTCTTTCACAAAGATCCACGCAAGAAGCAGGGAGTAGGGGAGGAACGAAGACGGGGATGCTCACCCACAACCTTCCTCATGGACACCTGTTCTCCTCCCACCAAGCAGTCTGCTTCCTTTGTTCTACTTTTTGTCAGCAAATTAAACCTCATCTGTCCGCAAGCTCATTCTGTGACATGCCAGATGGGTTATCGTTCCCAGCATTCTTTGCAGAGCAAGGAAGTTGCCCTAAAGGTTGCTGGGTGATGGAGCAGGTAATCGATAATCAATAATCTAGGCCAGGCCCCTGTTAGTCAGACCTGTCACTTTGGTTTACTGTCAAATCAGAGTGGTTCAAATAATTCATTTATCACTACTTTCTCAAGGGGCAACTAGGGACGGGCAATAAATGCTGGGCCCAGCCAACGACACCCACACATAAACAAAGGACGAAAAAGATTTCTAGGCACAGGAAATGCTGAGGAATACTGGCCAGTGCTGGAAAAGGGAGATCATCAGCCAAGATCTGGAGTGGCAGAGTGGACTTGATGGGCTGAATGGCCTACTCCTACTCCTGTTTTCCCACACCGACTGAGATTACCATGAAGATCCTGCCTTCTCAACCTCTCCCCTCGCCTGAGGCCTGGTGACCCTCAGGTTAAACTGCCACCAGTCATTTCTTTCTCTCTCTCTCTTTCTCTCTCTCTCTCTGTAAAGAGGGTAGCCCAGTAGTCCAGTAAGGGCTAGGCGACTTTACCTTCTCTTTATTTTCCTGCGTACTCAGACAAAAGATCTTACCAAAATGCAACCTTAAAGCTGAGAGAGGCAGATTTCAAACCCAAGCAAGACATGTGTAGCTGCAGCGGAGTAACTGTTCTGCCCACCAGCAGAGCAGAGAATCTAACCTATTTATTAACACATGACTTCATTTCAACTCAACTGCTATACTGTGTGACTTCTGGACAAGTTTAGATCTGCAAGAATGTATCGTGTCCTTGTGAAAAGGAAACAGGCCTGGTTTAATGGGTTACAATTGGCAAAAGAAAAATTCAGCCTGGTCTTTGATTAATGGTAGGGGGCCTTCAAGAAATCAAACAAACTTCATTCTTTTTGCAAGACGACTAATGACATAAATTCGATGCAGACATTAGAATATGCTGCCGAAGTGTTTGCAAACAAGTCATCTTTCGGAGTTTTTTTGTCTCAAGGGCCACTTTGACATGTTTGCTGAGAGTTTCAAAGGGCGTGTGTTTTCCAATTACTTCTAAATTCCACTTTTGAGTTTTGAAAACATTCAGTAATTAGGGCCTTGTAGCTGACAAATACCTTTGCTGGGAGGAGTGGTGGAACAGACTTGCATTTTTACTGTGCCTTTCATATCATTGGGTCATCCCAGTAAAGCACTTTATAATCAATCAATGATATTTGAAATAATGTCACTGTTGCGTAGCAACACATAGACTGGCCAAACTGAGAATAGTGAGGTATCAAAATCATTGTAAACTTGTGAACAGGAATAGGCCATGTAGCCCTTCTAGTCTATTCCGTTATTCAATTAGCTCACAGCTGAGGCATACATTAATTCCATTTTCCCACATTTGCTCCATGATCTTTCCAAATTAAAACTTGCCTGAATATCACTGAGACACATTCATGTACTGGTTTGTCTTGGCAATCATCAGGACAAATGCAAGAATGCCAAATTTCAAATGGACTCGACAATTTATATCACAGGGAGAAAAGGGTGGTGATTGGTTGGCAACTTGACTTTGATTGGTCGAGGTATTACCATGGAGAAGCTAATGAGGAACTATGCTAGTGTGGTGTTAATTGCTGTGATGTGTGAGATTCTTACATTTGTCCTGTTGAATACAAGATGGAAAAGCTTTAAAACCTTTTTTCCACCTTTAGCAATCCATCTCTAACAGCCTTCAAAACTTCAATTGTCCGGGCACCATGGTGGCTTTTTGTGGAGTTTGGAGGCAGGGTGGTATGGGGGTGAGCTGGGGAGGGGTAGGGGCAGTGATGTGAAACACCACTTCCGGGTTTTTTTTTTGTGAATGGCCACTCCCCGAGCGAGCTTCATAAGCACTATCGGACAGATGCTAAACTGTCTTAGCTCTTTGTGTGGATATACGGGAACCAAACCTCCATGCTCTCTTTGGAATAACGCTCAAGGTAATGCTTATAACACGAGCTCAGGACTGCACCGATGTGAAACTCACAGCCCGAAGATTGCTAAAGATTTTTACCAATCTGACCTTCCAATGCCTGCACACATACTCAATTGGAACATCTTGCAATGGCAGAATTATGGTCCTTAATGAATAGCAGAAGCTGGTTCAACCTCAAAGAGCTCGCATTTTAAAAAAATTGGTTCAAGGGATGTGGGCATTGCGGGCTGGGCCGTCTTTTAGAGTCACAGAGTCACACAACATGGAAACAGACACTTCAATCCAACCAGTACATGTTGAACATAATTCCAAATTAACCTAGTCCTACCTGCCATGTCCCTCCAAACATTTCTTATTCATGTACTCATCTAAATGTCTTTTAAACATTGTAACTGTACCTGCATCCACCACTTCCTCTAGAAGTTTATTTCACATATGAATCACGCTGTATGTTAAAAAAAAATGCCCCTCAGCTCTTTTCTAAATCTTTCTCCTCTCACCTTAAAAACATGCCCCCAGGAAAAAGAAACTTGCCATTCATGATATCTATGCCCCTATGATTTTATCAACCTCCTTTGCTCCAGTGAGAAAAGTTTCAGGCTATCCAGCTTCTCCTTAAAATTCAAACCATCCATTCCCAGCAACATCCTGGTAAATCTCTTCTGCACACTCTCCAGCTCAATAATATCCTTCCTATAACAGGGAGACCAGAACTAGACACGGTAATCCAGAGTAGGCCTCACCAACGTCCTGTACAACCTCAACATTTTGTTGCCTGTTAAGAGTTAACCACATTGCTCTGAGACTCTAGTCCCAGCAGACCAGACTGGGTAAGGAAGGCAGATTTCCATCTTTAGCAGACGTCAATGAACGGGATGGATTTCTATGACAAATGTCAGTGGTTGCATGGTCTACATTAGAACAGCCTTTTATTTTTAGATTTATCAAATAAAATTTTGCCATCTGCCATGGTAAGTTTTAAACCCCTGTTCTCAGAACTTTAGGCTGAGATTTTGGGTTGCTAGTCAGTGGCATTACCATCATCTCCCAGCCAGTGCACACTCAAAGAGAATGGTCCAGAGGTACAGGCTGATTAGAAATTATCTAAAAACTGCTCAGTTCCACTGAATTCAGTGAAAAAAAAATCTTCCATTTCTGGGATGCCATGACGTGGAGGTGCCAGAGTTGGCCTGGAGTGGACAAAGTCAGAAATCACATGACACCAGGTTAGTGTCCAACAGGTTTATTTGAAATCACAAGCTTTCAGAGAGCAGCTTGTGATTTCAAAAAAAAAATCTGTTGGACTAAAACCTGGTATCGTGTGACTTCTGACTTTCTGGGATGAGCTGTTGTCCCATTTTTAAGTCCAGGGCACCAATTTAAAATCATAGAATCTCTACAGTGTGGAAAGAGGCCATTCAATCCATCAAGTCCACACCAGCCCTCTGAAAATAATCCTATCCAGCTCCCTATTACATCCCCATAACCATTTATCACAGTTAACTCACTTTACCTACTATGGAGCAATTTAGCATGGCCAATCCACCCTAACCGGCACATCTTTGGACTGTGAGAGGAACCCAGAGCACCTGGAGGAAACCTGCACAGACACGGGGAGAACGTGCAAATTTCACACAGACAGTCACCCCCAGGGTGGAATCAATCCCAGGTCCCTGATGCAGTGAGGCTGCAGTGCTAACTACTGAGCCACTGCACTGCCCATATACACCACCCCTTTAACAAGTGTGAAGGTTTTGAATCTGAACTGAGATGATTTTACCATGCTTTGAGAGCAGTAGAGGACAGGTCAATGAATGTATTCAAAGTTGAGTTAGACAGGGTTTTGATCCACAAGGGAGTCAAGAATGATTGGGGGCGAGGGCAGTAATCTGGTTGCGGACAGGAATTGAGCTGAGGCCATAAGTAAACAGGGGTAATCTTATTCAATGGTGGTACAGGCATGAGGGGCCAAATGGCCTATTTCTAATTTGATTTCTCATGCCCATGGTATTACCAAAAACACAGGGTGTTGCATGTTGAATCAAGGCTGCAGGAGACCTGACGTAGGTCTAGTGTAGATTTTTAACTCGAAAATCAATGGTATGACTGCCACTGTAGAGCCACAACCTGCTGTTATAGGTCCTCAGTTAGGGCTCTTGTGGTGTATAGGTAGTGCCCCTACTTCTGAGGCAGAAGACCCAGATTCAAGCCCCTACCCTGCTCCAGAGAAGTAGGTTGATTAAAAAATATCTAAAACTGCTCAGATCCATTGAATTCAATGAAAACAATTAAAAAAACCTTCCACTTCTGGGAAGGGCAGTTTTAGGCTCAGGCACCAATTCAAAATACATTGCCCTTTTAATAAATGAGGATTTTGAATTTGAGCTGGAGGCGATTTTACCAAACTCCTCTGGCTGATTAGTAGCAGTGTTCCATTATTATTTTACAATGAAGACTTTCCAAAACATTTGGACGACTTAGCGAGAGTTGGCTCTATAATAAAGATCACTGCTGGTTTATGCTCTCACACAGACCACAAAACTCAGCTCTCATCGAAGTTTAAAGAGACAGAGTAGTCAATCTAGGTGGGGTTAATCTAGAAACAAATTCAAAATAGGATAGAAACCTAAATCATGATAATACCCAGGAGGTTAAATTAAAAGGGAGTAGGATGCGGCAGTGTCTTTGATGAAAAACAACAGGTGCAGCAAATGATTGCTTTTGGCGGTACGGTGGCTCAGTGGTTAGCACTGCTGCTTCACAGCACCAGGGACCTGGGTTCAATTCCACCCTCAGGCAACTGTCTATGTGGAGTTTGCACGTTCTCCCTGCGTCTGCGTGGGTTTCCTCCGGGTGCTCCGGTTTCCTCCCACAGTCCAAAGATGTGTAGGCTAGGTGGATTGGTCATGGGAAATTGCCCCATAGTGTTCAGGGATGTGTAGATTTGGTGGGTTTTCGGGGGATGGTCTGGGTGGGATGCTCTGAGGGGTGGTGTGGACTTGTCGGGCCGAAGGGCCTGTTTCCACACTGAAGGGATTCTATGAAAAAATCTATGAATCATCGTGTTATAAACTGGCGAAAAATAGGTGACTTCTCTTGTGTAACCAGAAGGCTGGAACCTGTTTACCTTCCTTGAAGCCTCACTGGCTGCAAACAGCCTTCAAACTTCTGCCTCCTGGACCGGTGATCTGCTGTTAACTCTTGATATTTACTTATCAATCTGTTCAGCGGTGTGGGCAACATCATGTGGGAGTGAAATGTGTTTTCACAAAATTGAAAGCAGAAATGCTGAATCTTGTCTCAAAATACCAATTAATACTCCTGAAATCCAATGTCATCGATTAGAATTCAGCTGGGACTGGTTGGATGGAAGTAGGGGCCGTTGGGAAAGAGCTCTATTGAAACAGTGGAGACAGGTCAGAGAAGGTTCACTTGGATGATCCCTGGGATCAAGCAGTTCCCTTGTCATGAAAGGTTTCAGACTGGGTCAATACTCATCAGAGCTTAGAGGAACGAAACGTTCTTATTGAAATATACACGATTGTGAAGGCGTTGACAAAGTGGATGTTGAGAGGCTATTTCCCATCGTGGGGGAATCTGGAACCAGGGGCAGAGTTACAAAGTAAAGAGTCTGCCAATGAACATGGAGATGAGGAGGGATTTTGTGAATCAGAATCATTAATCTTTGGAATTCTCTACCCAGTTCATTGAATATATTTGAAGCTGAGTTAAGCGGGTTTTTAATCGACAAGGGAGTCAAAGGTTGTGAGAGTCAGGCGGGAAAATGGAATTAAGGTCACAATCAGATCAGCCACGAGCTTTTTGAATGGTGGATCAATGTCTAGGGGTAACTCCTGCTCCTGCTAATCACGCACCTCTGAGGAATTTGCCCTTGAAACCCGACCCCCTGGATCAGAGGTAGGGGCACTACTATAAGAATACTGTCATCTCTTTTAGCTCTTTGCTCGAGTGGATTTGCATGCTTATCATTAAACCATGGTCACGTAGGGTTTGTTCTTCTGTTTATCCCACCGCACAGGAATTGTATCTGCAGGTGTTTTGGGTACCCTCCATGTATTGATTCTGGTATTTCCAAAGTTTTTGAGAAGGTTTGTAGTTCGGGTTGTGGATGAGGTTGTGGACATGCTCGCTGAGCCGGTGGGTATGGTTGCAAACTTTTCATTACCTTGCTCGGTAACATCGTGAATGCGCCTCCGGTGAAACGTCAGTGTTCTGTCCTGCTTGTTATTTATATGTCTCGGTAAGGTGGGGTGTTTGGTATTCCTTCCGGTTCTGTTCCTCAGTGGTTTGTACACAGGGTCTAATTCAATGTGTTTGTTGATGAAGCTCCGGTTGGAATACCAAGCCTCCAGGAATTCCCTGCCGTGACTCTGTTTGGCTTGTGCGGTTATGGATGTGTTGTCCCAGTCGAATTCATGTCCCTCGTTGTCCGTGTGTAGTGAGCCAAGCAAGAATTGGTAGTGTCTCTTAGCAACCATGTTTGGGAGTGATGGTGGTGGGTGTAGAGTAGGTTCTACCAAAAATAAGTCATAGAGTTACACAGCACAGAAACAGACCCTTTGGCCTGACCAGTCCATGCCGACCATAATCCCAAACTAAGCTGGTCCCACCTCCAGGGCCCATATCCCTCTAAATGTATCTTATTTATGTACTTATCTTAATGTCTTTTAAACTTTGTAACTATACCCATATCCACCACTTTCTCTGGAAGTTCATTCTACACAAGTATCACCCTCTGTGTAAAAAAATTGCCCCTCATGTCTTTTTTAAATCTTTCTCCTCTCACCTTAAAAATATGCCTCCTTGTCTTGAAATCCCCCACCCATGGGAAAAGACACATGGCATTCACCCTATCTATACCCCTCATTACTTTATAAACCTCTCAACGCTCCAGTGAAAAAAACTCCCAGTCTATCCGGCCTCTCTCTATAACTCAAACCCACCATTCCCAGCAACATCCTGGTAAACCTACTTATGAACCCTCTCCAGCTTAATAATATCCTTCCTATAACAGGGAGACCAGAACTGGGCACAGTACTCCAGCAGAGGCCTCACCAGCGTCCAGTACATCCTCAACATAACGTCCCAACCCCTATATTCAACTCCTTTGTCTGTCCAACTGTCTTTCTCTCTCTTTGGGCTCTATCCTAACGTTTACTCCCTAACCCACCCACTTCCCTACTTTCTGCATATAGACTGATGTTTTCCCAGCCACTATCAGTTGTGAGGAAGGGTCATCGGACCTGAAACGTTAACTCTGTTTTTCCCTTCACAGATGCTGCCAGATCTGCTGAGCTTTTCCAGCAAGTTTATTTTTGTTCCTGATTTACAGCATCCGCAGTTCTTCGGTTTTTATCCTATATTCAAAGGTCTGAACAATAAAGGCAAGCATGCTAAACGCCTTCTTATGTGATGCAAACTTCAAAGAATTATGTATCTGAACCCCTGGGTCTCTCTGTTTCATGGGAACAAAACAATCAGCCGTAATCGAAAACCAACATTCAGAATTGGATTTAATAAAAAAATGATTTATCGGATGCTTTTGAAGCTGTTCCAGATGGCCTTCGCGTGCATGGCAAATGATTTCACTGCATTATTTTATGCAGAAGTTATTTCTATTGTTGTGCTCCTGAAATTCAAACAATCCATAAAACTGGTTTCCTCTACTTCTGAATACACTGGAGAGCGCCTGGTAGAAAACTAAGGAACACACAGGAGTCACTTTCGCTTGTGTGCCGTGAGTCAGCTGCTTTTTAAACAAGCTGACAGGAGGAAGGGATGAGGAGAAAGTCAGCAGAGGGCAGCTGCTGAAAGAAGCCTGGAAATATTTAATATAGTGCAACATTTTTTGTAATATCCAATGTCAATGGCTATTTTGGAGACTATTTAATATTCAGTCGTCCGCAAGGTAGCACTATACTTCTGGCAAGACCAAATTTTCCTTTATTCTTTGATGGAACATGGACGTTGCTGGCAGGGCAGTATTTGCTACCCATCCTTAATTGCCCTTGATCATTTCAGAGTTAATCATCTTCACACGAGGTATTCAAGAGCACATCAGATGATTATCTGGACAAAAATAAAGGCCAAGGGTTTGGGGAAAATAACAGGAGCTACGCACTGGGTATTTATTGAATTACCATGACTAACATCAGTTATTTAATCCAGATGTACTCGATTAACTACTTTTAAAATCCCCAATGTACACAACTTGAACCTAAGACTGTGGCCTATTACTCCAGTAACACAACTATGAATTGGAAAGACTTTGGAGGTAGAGAGATTTACATTAACAGAAATATTTTTACGTGCTCATTCACAGTGTTTGGGTGTCACTGACTAGGCCAGTTTTTATTGCTCATTCCTAATTGCCCAGGGGCTGGGGTGGGGGTGGTTCAAGAGTCACTTTGTTGTGGGTTTGGAGTCACATGTAGCCCAGACCAGTCAAGGGCAGTAGTTTTCTTCCTTAAAGGAAGGACATTAGTGAAGCAGGTGGGTTTTTCTGACAATCCACAGCAGTTCCACGGTCATCATTAGATTCTTAATTCCAGTTTTTTTATTGAATTAAAATTCAACTATCTGTCACTGGCAGGATTCAAAGCTGGATCATTATCTGGGTCTCTGGTTCAATTGTCAATGGATAACGCCATCACCTCCCCATATAGGTGGAAATGAACTATACTTTGAGTTCAATCATATTTAATGTACATTTCTCATTTACATTACAAAAGTGTCTACATTTCATTGGTTTTGACAGCTGGTTTGCAAAGAGTGACACCAACAGTGTGGGTTCAATTCCTACATGAAGGACTCTCCTTTTCAACTTCTCCCTCACCTGAGGTGTGTTGACCCTCAGGTTCAACCACCACCGGTCATCTCTCTCCCTCTGATGAGAGAGCTGCCTTTTCTGGGATTATGGTAACTTCACCTTTACTTAAATAGCTATGAAACACTTTGAGCCATAGGTAGCTCACAAAACACACCATGGAAGCAAGCAAAGTCTTTATCTTCAGATTCTCGAACAAGTGAATGGTGTTCATTGACACAGATGGAAATATGTCTGGACCAAATTATTTATCATTCCCGGAAAGTGTCCAGTCAATGCAATGCTATCAAAGTCAATCAAGAACTTTCAATTATGCTGTGGAAAAGCTTCTCTTAGAATCTTTCAAATGATCCACATGGTTTTGAGATACAGAGGGATCTTGGGATGCAAGTCCTTAGCTCTCTGAAAGTGGCAGCACAAGGTGGTAACGAAGGCAAATAACATGCTTGCCTTCATCAGTTGGCAAGTCATGTTGCAGCTGTATAAAAGTTTAGTTGGGCCACGTTTGGAGTTATGGTGTGTGACGTTCTGCTCACCGCACTATAGGAAGGATGTGGAAACTTTGAAGAGGGTGTGCAAAAAGACGTTTATCAGGATGTTGCCTGGATTAGAGTGTATTAGCTATAAATTAAGAGCATCAAAAGCTAAGGGATGACTTGATAGAAGTATATAAAATTATGAGTAGCATCAATAGGGTGTTTTTCCTTGCGTGGGAATGTCAAATGTATAGGTTTAAGGTGAGACTGGGAGCGTCTAAAGTAGATGTGAGAGGCATCTTTTTACACAGAGGGTGGTAGGTGCTTGGATGGTGCTGCCAGGGAAATTGGCAGAAGCAGATACAATAGGAATGTTTCAGAGGGATTTAGATAAACATATGAATAGACAGGGAATAGAGGGATATAGCCCATGAGCAGGCAGATGGGTTTTAGTTTAGCATTATAGTTGGTACAGGGACAAAGGGCCTGATCCTGTGCTGTACTATTTTATATTTTATGGTCAATCTACCTCAAAAGGAGCATGAAGAAGGTGAAGAACAATCAGCAAGGAATAGAGATGATGTTATTTACAGCCTAGGCTATGACTAGTTCAACAAGTGGAGACAATCGCGGACGTGTGATCCAAATTTTAACAGGACAGAGAGCAACAGGTAATGTGGATACAAGTGAATTATTCAAGTGAACTGTCAACAATTAGATCACAGAAGTTCAGAATTAACAAGCCCCGAGCAAGACTTGAGTTGAGATGGAATTTCTTCAAGCATGTAGCTTAATGGAGCCAGAACTTCCCGATTAATGTTGTCAGTGACTGGGAAAGAATTTATATGATGCAATGTGCTGTAAATGGCCTTTGCAGGATTGGGACTGATGAGTTAACAGTGCCATGCTTTATTTCACTTTCTAACCCAGATTTATGAATTAATCACATTGATGCCTCAAAGGCAGCCATTGCTACTATTATTACTTTCTCTACTCCACAGCAATATTGTTTGTCCATTCCATGAGTCAAGAATACTTCTCTACAGAAGCTGATGAAAGGTGCTTTAATGTGGTTAAGGCGGTCTTTACTCCTGTGGGTTGGATACCTAACAGTAGAATAATTCTACTCCAGACTGTAGACATTGAATAGAGTTCTCTGTGTGGTCACTGTGCTCACTGCAAATGATCAATTGTCTACAGCTTGGTGCCACTTTATAAGGAAGGTATGAATGCAGTGCCGAAGCAATTTACAAGAATGGTCCCAAGAATGAGAAACTTCAGTGATGAAGATAGATTAAGAAGTTAGGATACCTGTCTCCCTGTTCACCACCCAAGGGCCTAAACAGTCTTTCCAGTTGAAGCAGCAGTTCACTTGTACCTCCTCCAATGTGGCTGCGTCTACATTGGAGAAACCAAACACAGACTGGGTGACCGCTTTGCAGAAAACTTACGGTCCTTGTGCAAGCATGGCCCTGACCTTCTTGTAGCCAGTCACTTTAACACAGCGTCCTTCCGGCCTGCCCTACTTGTCTGTCCTCGGCGTGCTGCAGTGTTCCAGCAAATCAGCGCAAACTGGAAGAACAACATCTCACCTTCAGACTAGGCACTTTACAACCTTCTGGACTTAACATTGAGTTCAACGCCTTCAGATTGTGAACTCACTCCCATTCCTTCCCTTTCTTTTATCCTTACATGTTACATTCTCTGTCACCGTGTCCTCTCTCCCCTTCCCCCAACCCGGTGGGACTGTCTATCCTTTCAAATCCCCACGTAGACACACCATTTTTCTGCCATTCTCACATTCCGATCACTTAATCTGAACAACAACATCCTTTGTTGTTATGTCTCACAGTTGGTATGCAGCATTTCTTTTAAGACACAAGCTTGTGACATCCTCACCCTATCAGAGCAGGTAGCCTGAGGGCAATGGGGGTCTCAGACTTAACTGGGGCCACTTGAAGCATGATACATTGGTGACTGAGTAGCTTATTTGCAAAGATGTCGAAGTGCACACGATATTATAATACGTCCCTAATATAGACCAATATTTACATATATTAGAAGCTGTAATAAATGTCTACTGAATCTTTCAATGCCATGTTATCCACATCTAGTTCTTATGTTACAGGAGCTAACTATAAGCTTTGCACTGCAGGAGGCAAAGTCTATACCATGGCAGTTCACTATGGTTCACCTCTAGCTGTAGATTGCCCCACTGAGCATTCTAATATGGTCATCTTCCCTCCTGCTGCAATCTTTGGTGCCAACTCCCTTCCCCAGGCTGCTTCACCTGAAGGCTCAAGAGGCATTTATGATCAGGTTAAAATTGGTTAACATGGAAGAACCTGCAAATGGCTTTACTTCATCTAGGAGCTTCTCTGAACCTTCACCGTAGTTTCAAGACAAATCAGAATCATAAAGATGTACAACACAGAAATAGACCCTTCGGTCCAACTTGTCCATGCTGACCAGATATCCGAAAATAATCTGAGATAAAAGGTACTGCAGATGCTGGAGAATCCGAGATAACAAGCATGGGGCTGGATGAACACAGCAGGTCAAGCAGCATCATAGGAGCAGGAAAACTTGACGTTTCGGGCCTAAACCTTTCTGATGAAGGGTTTAGGCC
>JAHRHZ010000008.1:15278329-15292990 GCA_024137785.1 Ginglymostoma cirratum | reverse complement strand
TTCATCCAGCCCCACACCTTGCTTCAATCAATATTGATGCACCAGAATCTGGCGAACGTACAAGTTGACAAAATTACACCTTACAGTCTCCGAGATCAGGTAAGATTTTTCTCCTTCCAAACAGGCTCCTTAACCTTTACATTTAGGCACAAGAAGAAGGACATAAGAATGGGAAAGTTGGACATATCAGGGAAGACCGAAGAGGCTGGGGGCTCCTATTTCTAAAATGTGACATAAATGGCAAACCTTAAAATTATGAAAGTTTCCACTTGTGGAGGAATCCAAAAGTAGGATCCATAAATATAAGATAGTTACTAATAAATCCAATCAGAAACCAGAAGAGATAGTAAGAACTGCAGATGCTGGAGTCAGAGATAACAGTGTAGAGCTGGAGAAACGCAGCAGGCCAGGCAGCATCAGAGGAGCAGGGAAGTTGATGTTTTGGGTCAGGACCCTTCTCCAGAAAACCAATCAGAACCCAGAAGAAGCTTCTTTACCCTATGGGTGGTTAGAATGTGGATTTTACAACCCCAGGGACCAAAAGTAGAGATGAATATAAGCACAATCAGGTGAGTAGAGGTGATTGGCTCCCATCTTCTTAACCCCTTTTGGTAGGTCGTGACAACTATTTAGTATTTCTAATTCAGCGTGCAGCTTCCATTAAAATGTAATTAACTATATAAAATAAAGGAGCCAAATTACAAGCTTGTCTTGCATGAAAGAAAAAAAGAATTTTAATACCGACTAATCCTGTAAAAAGAGTAAAGATGCAACCTGAAATACACACGTACAAATACAGGTAACACGTTTAAAAGGGACGGTGTCTGGTACAGACAGAGAGAAATAAGACAACGCAATATATAAGTCCTCAGAGTCTTTCAAATGTTAGTTTTTAGAGAGGAGGCCAGTTAGTTAATTACTAACTGTACAGCAAGATGCAGGATACATAGATAACTTGAGTGATTAGTTTTGCTATCCCTACAGTGAGGAAGCAGACCATTCGGCCCATAGAGTCCACAATGACTCTTCGAAGAGCATCCTATACAGACCCACCTTATCCCTGTAACCCTGTATTTCCCACGGCTAACACCCCTAGTTTGCACTGTGGGGCAATTTAGCATGGCCAATCCACCCTAACCTGCACATCTTTGGACTGTGGGAGAAAACCGGAGCACCCGGAGGAAATCCACTCAGACACGGGGAGAATGTGGAATGGAACCCAGGTACCAGGCGCTGTGAGGCAGCAGTACTAACAATGAGCCATCATTCTCCCAAGTTCCTTTCTCATCAGGTACTGTTTTCTGAGATGATGAGAAACATAGTCAAAGAGATGCTTCTCGCCTCTCTGATGGTCTTAGTTCATGTTTCTTTTTCACATCCCTTTGTTCCTCCAAAGCTGTTGTGTATCTGGCATCCTTGTTTGATTTCAAGCCGGAGTATTTGCAAATAACTTTCATCTCAACGTGTAACTAAAAGAAGAGGTGTGAATTGTCCCAGAGATACAGATCTGAGTTTATGTGCCTTTTAAAACAATATCAACTGCACCTCAGTCTGGTAGTTTTGGTTAACCTGGTCAGGTGATCCCAGCAGTCATTTTTTAATTCAATATTTGTCCTTTTTAAAAGTAACATTAGCCCGCAGAAGTCTCATATATGAAAACAAGAAGTTGAACATCCATTGTCCATCATACAAACATAGAAAATAGGAGCAAGAGTAGGCCATTTTGCTCTTTGAGCCTGATCCATCATTCATTTTGATGATGACTGACCATAACCAGAGAAGCAGATATTTGCACTTGGGCGAATGAAGATGTGCTGATTAGACAATATAAATTCGGGGAGCAAGGTGGTTCTTTTGGAGTGTAAATGGGCTGAACAGCCTGTTTGAAAGCTATAAATCCTACAGAATTCTGCACAGTTGGCTTTCTACCTGTCAATCAGTTGGATCCAATATTTAATTGGGAATCCACTCTATCAACAGTGAACTTTGTGGCTTTTGATTGCAGGGAAGGAAGGTCTCAGCATTGAGCTTGAGGCAAATCACGATTGGTGAAAAGACACTGATGAAGATGAATTGCAGTTTTGCAATTAGTTAGGTAAACAATATCCTACAAAAAAAAACAGGAAAGAAAATAATTTTACAGCACCAGTTGGAAAGAGCAAGCGAATTGATTGGATAGCTCTGGCATGGAGCCAGTGCGGGTAAGATGGGCCAAATGGCTATTTATGTTGCAGCATTCCATAATTCCGACATTTAAATAAGACAAACAACAGCCATTTGAATACCAAATTGTTGTTTGGTCATACAGAACTTCAGTGTTACTGAAAAAGACACATTTTATTGAAGCTTTTCACCTTGCACCCATCAGGATAATTTGCATGAATACCAAAGTAAAAGGGGAACAAGACTTAGAATCATAGAATCATACAGCATGGAAACAGATCCTTCAATCCAACTCATCCGTGCCAACCAGACATCTCAATCTGACCTAGTCCCATTTGCCAGTATTTAGCCCATATCCCTCTAAACCCTTCCCATTCATATACCCATCCAGATGCTTTTTAAATGTTGCAATTATGCCAGCCTCCATCACCTCCTATGGCAGCTCATTCTAGACTCACATGCACCCTTCTCTCAGGTTGTTTTTAAATCTTTGCCCTCTCACCTTAAACCTAGTTATGGACTCCACCACCCTTGGTAAAAGACCTTGGCTATTCACCCTATCCATGCCCCTCATGACTTTATAAACCTCTATGAGGTCACCCCTCAGTATCCGAAGCTCCAGGGAAAATAGCCCCAGCCAATTCAGCCTCTCCCTATAGCTCAAACTCTCCAGTCCCAACAACATCCTTGTAAATCTTTTCTGCTCTCTCTCAAGTTTAACAACATCCTTCCTATAGATTATATTGTATGAGAAGAGACAGCCGTTTCGTGTCTGACAAAACTAGGTAGGATTTATAGCATAGAAACAGACGATTCAACCCATCTGATTTATGCTCCAAACAAACCTCCTGGCACCCCGATTTTATACAGTATCACCTTTCCAACATGTCCTTCTCCTTTTGCCTTCCTGAAACTATCTAGTTTGGAACTTGTCTTTTTTCAGCATTAATCTATGTTTCACATATCTACACTCAGAAAATAACCTTTCAAATCTGTCCGCACTACACACATTTTGGGTAGATGATATCTCTAAACTAGTAATCTGGAACCTCAGGCTATTGTTTACGGGGCATGGATTCAAATCCCCCCATTGCCTAGTGAAGACCATGAACTCTGAAAACAATAGATGTTGCAGATCACAGCAGGTCAGGCAGCATCCGTGGAGAGAGAGCAAGCTAACGTTTCGAGTTCAGATGACTCTTCATCAGAGCTGATGTGAAATGTGGAGGGGTTAGCATTTATGCGGCAGTTGGGAGAAGGGAGGGTTCGGAGTGTAGAGTGCTGGGGGATAAAGGATATTGTTGTTCAGATTAAGTGATCAGAATGGGAGAATGGCAGAGCAATGGTGTGTCGACGTGGCAGACTTGAAAGGACGGACAGTCACACTGGGATGGGGGGAGGGGAGAGAGGACATGGTGACAGAGAATGTGACATGTAAAGTTAAAAGGAAGGAAGGAAATGGGAGTTGACTCACAATTTGAAGATGTTGAAGTCAGTATTAAGTCCATATGGTTGCAAAGTTCCTAGTCTGAAGATGAGATGTTGTTCCTCCAGTTTGAGCTGTGATTCACTGGAGGACAGACAAATGGTCATGTGAGCAGGATGCTGTGTTAAAATGACCAGCCACAGGAAGGTCAGGGTGGAGCTTGGACTAACCTATTCCTTGACACGCTGCTGTGCTCCAGTGAGATGGGGGAATCAGTGGGCTCAGTTGCCTGCATTGCTGGGTTGGCAATGAAAAGTGACGCCAACAGCACGTGTTCAATTTCTGCACCGGCTAAGGTTACCATCAAAGACTCTTCTTTCTCAACCTCTCCCCTCATCTGAGGCGTGGTGACCCTCAGGTTAAACAGTCACCAGTCATTTGTCCCTAATGACAGTGCAGCCCTATGGTCCAGTTAGGCCTACAGTGACTTCACCTTCTAATTTGGATGTTACTAAGCAGTCGTCACTCTAGCTGAATGCTGTCGCTCTTTAAGCTAAGGGAATAATGTGCAGTTGGAGATTGCAGTAAATAAGATGATAAGATGTAGGAGCAAAAGTAAGCCATTCATCCCATCGAGTCTGCTTTTCCACTTATTGAGATCGTGGCTGATCTGATAACCCTCAACTGCACTTTTCTGCCTTTTCCACACAACACATGCTTCTCTTACTGATTAAAAATCTATCTCAACCTTGAATATACTTAACAACGCAGTCTCTAACTTAAATGGGCAACCCTTTATTCTGAGACCATGTCCTCTGGTTCTAGACTCTCCCACAAGTAGCAACAATCTTTGCACATCTACCCTGTTGAGTTCTCTACAAATCTCATTTGCTTCAATAAGAGCGTCTCTCACTCTTCTAAACTCCAGCGGACTCATCCTCTCCTCATAACACAGTCCCTCTGTTCCTGGGATTAACCTAGTGAACCCTCTGTGGACTGCCTCCAATACCAGTATATCTTTCTTTGGATAAGGAGCCCAAACCAGTTCACAGTATTTCGGCCTGGCTAGTGCCTTGTACAGCTTTAGCGACAACTTTCTTATTTTTATGCATCATCCCCTTTGAAAGAAAGGACCCCACTGGATCCTCAAATCCTTCAGTGCTTTAGCTCTCAGCTATCTTTCTCCATTTAAACAATATTCAACTCTTCTATTCTACCAAAGTGCATAACCTCACAGTTTTACACAGGTTTGCACATGGAATGAACTTCCTGAGGAAGTGGTGGATGTCGACACAATTACAAAGTTTAAAAGACATTTGGATAAGCACATGAATATGAAATGTTTGGAGGGGTATGGGCCAGGAGCAGGCAGGTGGGACTAGATTAGTTTGGGATTATGTTCGGCACGGGCTGGTTGGACCGAAAGGTCTGTTTCCGTGCTGTATATCTCTAATTTTCCTGCATTGTATTCCATCTGCAAGCTTTGGCCCACTTGCTTAACATGCATATATGCCTCTGCAGATTCTTTGTGTCATTCTTAGCACCTGCCTCTTTTACTCTAGCCTTTACATCAAGAAGTGCTCTTACATGCAACTGGATGGTTCCCCCCCCACCTATTTTTATATAACGCGATATAATTGCTGTTAAGTTAAAATTCCAGCTTCCTGCAAGAACACAGCCAATGTGTGCCATGTGAAAGAAGCAGTCCCTCCCCCATTGCTCAGTTGTAATGTTCAAGTTCAGACAGTCCTCTAGAGAACACATGCAATTGCAAACTTTTTCCAAGGGCCATCATAGAATAATTCACATAAGTGTACAATGACATATACAAGACACATGCACAATATAGCTGTGCTCAACACTTACACATAAACTGTACTTAAACTGTGACAAATATGGATCCCTTAATTAACCTGCATGTTTTGGGGGCATCGCTTTGTAAATTACTCAGAAATAATTAATGCACCACAAAAACATGAGTTCAGTTTTTAATCCATTTATTTCAAAAGCTCAAGAAGTGTGCAATTAAAACAAACTAACTGGTAGAAAGTTGTGCTTAGGGAAGACTGAACAAATTAGGGCTTCCTTCTCCAGTAAAGCAGAGACCTGTTCTTGAAACTTATAAAGGGGCTTGAAAGAATAGACAGAGAAAATAGTTTTTGCTTGTTGGGGAGTCCAAAATTAGATAAATATAAGACAATCCTTCATAAATTAAATGAGAAATTCAGGAGAAATACAGTTACTCAGATTGGTTGAAAAATGTAACTTGACCCCACATGGAATAACATAGATGCATTTAACAGAAGTCAGTTAAGTGCACGAGAGAGAAAGGAACAGAATTTCTGCTCAGATCAAGTAGGGTGAAGGACACTTCTGTGGAGCATAAATACAGGCACGGAGCAGTTCAGCTGAATGGTCTGTTTTTGTCCTGTAAATTCGCTATCTTAATATTAACAGCAAAATACAAATGACACTATAGGCCAAGGATAAAGTTTAATACCTGAAAGGAAAAATTGTATTTTAAAAAAAACTCATTTTTAGAATTTGATTACCATTGGTCAAGGCCAGCATTTGTTGTCCTTCTCCAAATGCTTACACAAAGTTGGTGAGCTCTTTCAAGTCCATCTTGCACAGCAACATGCACAATGCTGATAGGACTGGATTTCTGTAATTTGGACTGAGGGGCAATGAGGGCATGGCAATGTAATTCCAAATCAAGGATGGTGTGTGGTTTGCAGGGATACTTGTAGGTTGCATATTCCCAGGTGTCTGCGCCCTTGTTTTTCCAGCTGGTATTAGGTCTTATTAGAAGGTGCTTTCGAAGAAGCCTTGATGAATATTTGCAGAGCATGTAGATAGTACACACTATGCTACAATACACTGATGGTGAAGGGTGTGAATGTTGAAGCTGGTGGACAGATTACTGATCAAGTAAGCTGCTTTGTTGTGAATGATGTCGAGCTTCATGACTATCGTTGGAGGTCCATTTATCCAGCCTGATGGAGATACCATCACATCCGTACCTTGTGGATGATGGACAGCTTTGGTAAGGAAATGACTTATTTGCTGAAGAACTCATACCCTTTGACTTGCTCTTGTAGCCACAATATTGCTATGGCTGGCGCAGCTCAGATTCTATTCAATGGTATTCCCCCAACCCCTCATCACTACACCGCAACATTCATAGTGAAGAATTCAGTAATGACAGTTTGAACAGTTAGATTCTCTCATTTCAGAGACTCATTGCTCAACATGTGCAATGGTGTGAATGTTACCATTTATCAACCCAACCCAGAATGTTGTCCAAGTTTGTGCATGCAAACAGGTCAATACCTGAGGAACCATGAATATGTTGAATCATGTGCAATTATTAGTAAACATTCCCATTGCTGATCTTATTCCTGCCAAGATGTCCTGGGGCTCAGACAATTAGCCCCTAAAAACCATAATTGTTTTTGTGCTTGGTAAACTCCAACATGAGGAAACTTGCCTTCTTTTCTCACTTATTTAAAATTTGTTAAGGACTTCTTGATGCCACTTGGTCAAACGCAGCCTTGATGTTAAGGGCAGACACATGCACCTCACCTCTTCAATTCAAGCTTTTTTGTCCATGGCTCTACTAAGGTTTGTAACAAAGTCTAGAGCTGCGTGTTCCAGACAGGACCCAAACTGAATAATGTTGCACAGAGTGTGACTGAGTAAGTGATGCTTGACAACACCTTCCGTCACTTTGCTCTGGTTTGAGACTACACTGATGGGACAGGAGATGGCCGTAATTGAATTTGCCCTGCATTTTGTGAACAGATCATACCTTGTCATTGTTCTGTTGTTAGGTAGATGGTAGGATTATAGCTGTCTCATTATAATCTGGCCAGGAGCATGGCTAATTCTTGATTGCTGAAAGTATTGGAGATTTGCAATATTGGTGAAGGTCCATAGTTTTTGTTACATCAGCTGATTGATTCACTCCACATGATTTCAACAAACTGGCTGAAGCCTCGCATCTGAGATACTGAGGAAGCCACTCAGTTGAGGTACGATTTCAAAGTTTTGGAGATAAAATTCTTTTTCTCCCTGCTTTCACGTTTTTTTTTTTAAAATTGCTAGTGGAACGTATATTTATTAAGATATTCTTACTCAGCTTTATACGGCAGGGATGTTTAACCCTGAGGATGTCTATGTTAAACCACACCTGTCTCTGAAAGAAAACATCAGACCTTTACAGAAATTCCTGGACGTGTTTATACAGCAAGACTGAGTTGACATTTTACCGAAGAATTAATAGTGTTCAAAATAATGAATGGTTTTGATACAGTAGCAAGGGAGGCTGCTTCCACTAGGAGGGCTAATGACCAGAGGCCAAGGACTTTTGGCAAAAGAACTCAATGGAACATAAACAATTTAGTACATTGAAAAAATAGTTTAATGATGTAGAACGTACAGTCCAAAAGGGTGGAGAAATCAGATTCAATACAAACGTTCAAAGAGGAATTGGATAAATACTCGGAAAGGGATTATTGGCAGAGCTATAAGGGGAAAGCAAAGGTACTAATTTGGTATTCTTTTTCAAAGTGCCTGTAGGTACATCATGGACTGAACGTCCTCCTTCTTTGTTGCATGGTTCCACATATTTAACTGCCCTGTGTTGCTCCAGGTTAATGTAGAGGTACTTTGTTTAAGAGCTGCACTCAACTCTTTTCCTCCAATAGCAACTGTTTGTATAGAATGCAAGGGTCTGAAAGAGTTAAAATGAAGGATTACCTTAAGCACCACTATGATGATGTCATTAGGAGTTGGTGGGAGAACATGTAAGGATCTCAAAGGAATAAGTCATATTATTTGCATTTTCCTCATGATGTCTGTATATTGTTGCTATCGTGTAATAAATCATATCTTGTTTAAGACGAGAGCTTCTTTTCCTTAGACAGCCAAATAGTTTACGTCTACCACAACAGGGAGCAAAGAGCTCACACAAAAAAGGATGAACAGTGGTGTGAATTCCTAATGCACTAGTCACGTCCCATCATAGTCCTACTGGACCGTAGGGCCGCTCTCTTGTAAGATACAAATGGTAGTGGGTTAACCCGAGGATCACCATGCCTCAGCTAAGGGGAGAGGTTGGAGAGAGAGGTTGAGAAGGACAGTCCTTCACTGTAACTTCAGCCAGTGCAGGAATTGAACCCATGCTGTTGGCATCACTCTGCATCATAAACCAACTGCCCAGCTAACAAAACTAACTGACCTCATGCATCAAAGCCATAGGTATCCTTTTTTGCTGTTTTTCTCAAACATGCAGTAAGATAAAAGGGAAAGAGAATGTACACCACTTATTTTATTCTTTCAGGGGACGTGGGCTTTGCTGCCCATCCCTAATTGTCCTTGAGAGGCTGCTGGTGGGCAGCCTTCTTGAACTGCTACATTCCATTTGATGCAGCTACACCAGCAGCACAGTTAAGGTTGAAGCTCCTGGATTATGCCCCAGTGACAGTGTAGGAAAGGGTGACTTATTACAAGTCAGGATAGTAAGTGGCTTCGAGGGGAACTTGCAGGTGATAGTGTTCCCATGGACCCACTGTCCTCGAATTTCTAGATGGAGGAGAGTTTGGAAGGTGCTTTGGCAAGAGCCTTGGTGAATTTCTGCAGTGTATCTTGTAAATTGGTACAAACTACAGCTCTTGTAGTGGAGACAGTGAATGTTTGAGGATGTTTTGCCAATCAAGGAACCTGGAGGGTATCTGGCCTTAGTGTTGTTGGAGCTGCACTCAACCAAGCAAGTGGGGAGTATTCTGTCACTCTTGACTTGTGCCTTGTAGTCAGCAGACAGGTTCTGGGGAATCAGGTGGTGGGTTAGCCAGGCCATGAGCCTGCAGATTGAATTTGAGTATACTTTTCTTGTGACTGACGACCGATGACCCACAGCCCTCATGTTTGCCCAATAGTTAGTTGCTATCAAAACCTATCCCAATTAGCATTGAAAGCGTCTCCATGTTTTAAGTGATGTACAACTAGGAGGAAGCATCAACGAGAATTGTTAAGCACTTAACATGTATTAGCTTTTGAAGAATAGTAAATCCAGGCACAGTAACATTTTGACTACATCACTGGATCTAACAAATAATGTGTTCAAACCCTTCCAAGGGGAATTTAAATGCATTTAAATCCATGCGTTAAATAAATTTAAAACATAAACTGATACAGTAACAATAACCACAAAACCACCATTTTTTTTTAAAGCAAGCCAATCTGGTTGACCAACATCCTTTAGGGGAAAAAGTCTTCTGCCTCTAACAATGCCTAGGTGATATTCCAAAACCACAACAATGTGATTAACTCGTAGCTCCTCTCTGAAATTGCCTGGGAAGCCACTCAATGTCCACAAAATAATTCATTAACAGCTCCTCAGGCTATTAAACAGTCTACGACTGAACGCAACAAGGCCTGTGCAACATTCTGACTGGCTGCTAAGTGGCAAGTAACATGTTCACCACACAAGTGACAATTTCCACAACAGTCCAATCATCTTCTCTGGACTTACAATGATATTTCCATGTTGAATGCCTCACCATTAGAGGGTGGCCAGAAATTTAACTGGACCAGTCACATAAAGTTTGAAACTTTCAGAGTAATTCAGAGCCTGCGTATTTTATGACAAATGATTCAACTCCTCACTCTCCATAGCATCCAAATACAACATTCAGATCAGCCAAGAGAAACCAGTTGACACTAAGGACCCCCTCAACAATACAACAGAATGGTGAACAAGTCATTTACCCAATCACTAGGAAGTATTCTGCTCCACTGGGACAGCATATTCCAATACGTGGTTTGCAAAAGCAAACAAACAGCAGTTGAAAATAGTTTGTGTCAGGACCCCTGATTCTGCTGCGAGATACTTAAAAGAGAGGGCTTTTAAAAAATATTAATTTCACTGCAGCAAACAAGCTTGTCATTGGCCAACCAAAAGAATCATTCACACCCAATTTGTGAATCGAAGCGCTCCTTGTGGCCTCAAAGGACATCTTACTGTAACGTGATCTCTTTGACAACCTTACCCAAACACTAATGCAATTAAAATAACAACCATTTGTAATAACGTAATCAGTACTGATAAATATATCAAGATAATAGGTTTGGAATCCTACCGAGTTTGAGGTTTAATGGGTTTTAAGTATGGCTAGCGTAATATTACAGGCAGATGTTTGCAAACAAAGCAACATTCTTTTGCCTTTGACTCCTTATCCATTGGTCCCAGAGGGTTGTTGTGGATCATTTTATTGATTTTATCAGCAAAATAGGCTTCAGGAAATAGCACAGCCAAACACAGATAAACCTTGCACAGAGAACACCCTAAATAAAATAGTAATCATTCAATTAATGGAATTTCACATAGTATTCTAAAATGCATTTAAGACATTGTTGATGCTTCAATTGCATAACTCATTGCAGTCAATGTTTTCCAAAATGAAGCTGGGATTGGATCTGAAGGCACTGGGTCATACTGACAGCCGTAACTAACGCGAAGCAGCCACCTGTGGAAAAAAACAAGCAACTTCAAAAGGCACTACATGTTCATTGAGGGCATGATCAAACTTCACTGGTGTTTCCCTTCCTTGCTCAAACAGTTAAGGAGAGCAGTGGGCATCTGTATCCTAGCAACAATTACTGCTTTCACAAGGGAAAGGGCAAAGTGATGGTTAAAATAACAGACTAGCATTTACATAATTTACAGAGACTTCACAAGTTGCCCCAAAGTGATTTATAGCCAGTTAAGTACCACTTGAATAAAGTCACCGATAGAACCGTTGAAACACTGTCAGCCAATTTGTGCAGTAAGATTCCAAAAGCTTAAATGATATATTGACCAGCCTATCTGCAATGAAATAATGACTGAGGAATAAATAGCAGCAAGGTCACCAGATACTACATTGCTCTCCTTTGAAAATGTGATGAAACTTTTAATATCCACCTGAGGGAACAAACATGGGCTTGGTGTAAAGTTTCATCCAAATGACAGCACCTTCAACAATCTGACTTAGAGATAAGCATCTTAACCACTGAGCCACAACTGACACAAAGAAGAAAGTTGCAAAGGAAACTATGATGTTTAAAAATATCCCATTGACTAGTCAGTAGCTGCACCTCTCTCATCAATGGTCCAACTGCTCCAGTGAAAACAAATACCAACTCATATGCCTGGTAACACAGCCTTCTACCAATAAAGGGAAAACAAACCTAGCTTCTCCAGCAAACCTGAGCCACACTCCATTTCTGGAGCATTATGAACTGACACGTCAACATAGCCATGGAATCTCCTGGGAGACAGGAAATCCCAAGGTCAACATGGGAAATGCATTCTGTAATCTGTCCCCCTGTTCCTTCAAGCAATCAAAACCAACCAAACACATGGCTGTCCATATAACCTACTCTCATTCAGTTAAGAACCAGCCCAGCTCCATGCTAAGCATCAGGAATTTGAAAACATGAACACCACAACATTCTATGATGCCACAAGATATAAAAAAATTAAATTCACTTAAGGCTAAGAAAGACTAGCAAATATGGCTAGGGTGTAAACATGGGAGTCTAAAATCCACTCACGATCAAAAATTGGATCTGGTTACCTCTGCATTTAATGGATAATAAAAAACAGTACACAGGATGAAATTTATCGGCCAAACTTTAAAGTAAATTCACATGGTTGAAACTTAAGTCAAAGATCAAACCACCTGCCATTTTGGTTTGAGGAAGAACTAATGAAGGGGAATAAAGATAAAATAAAAACTCAAAAAATTCACAGTATTGTTACGAATAATCTTTATTTAAAAATTAGACACAAAATATGACAATTATTACCTTGGACAACACAAGAAAAGGGAGCAGTCACCAAATGCAACTTTGCACTGATTAAAATGTCAACACATTTCTGTCTCCAGTTTTAAACTCATGTTCAGTGAAAACATGACACACTTACAAGACAATTTATTTCAGTTTCATTCAACGTTAGGAAATTATAGGAGTCCCTTCACACCAACTTAGCCTGGATTATAATGAAAAAGACAATACTTGGGAGGTACATTGACAAAGAAGTTACAATGTATTGACACAACACCATTGTAATGCTTAAGAATTAGACCATTTCCAAGATCTCTCTATCATGTGGATTATTTATTGACGCTGGACAAGGTGGATTGATATTTGTTGAGCTGGATAGTTCAGGTTCTGGTTTGAAAGACACAGGCTCAATACTAAAATGGATATCAGTGTTACAAAAATGACGAGTTTGTTACTGCAGTAACAACATAAACTCCTATGTTGTGTGCCGATCTCATAATTTCAGTAGCAACTCTAAAGCAGAACAATGAGATGGGAGGTTACTGACAATTTTAATGTTTCTTGCCTGTTAACAAATGCTCACTTAACAGAAATGGAATGCAAATTTAAGTACTAGTAAAACAGCAGGAATGTTAATTAACCTTGAAGAAAATCCAGGGGCAAGTTAATGGCAGTGAAACAACTCCTGGTTTGGTTTCTGTCACAAGTTTACCTGACACATCTAACTGCACAACATCTAGCCAGGCAGCACTGGCAACTTGCAACTCGAGTATTCTGGTTTCCTCTTGACATTTATGATTCCCCAGGTTCCATAATGACCGCTAGTTCAGGAATTGTGGTGTACACGGCCTGGATAATCTAGGCTCCATTGTTTATATTCGTTGGTCAACTATTGACATTATGCAGAGGATTCAGACCTGATCAGCCCTCACCATATGTTGTGCTATGGTGAAACATACTCGGCTGTGGATCAGTATGCCATTTCCTGGTTCTGGATTAGACACCACTGGTCATAAGTCTGGGCAGCTTCTAGTGAAGACTCAAATTAGATAACTACTTATTATTTGCGTATTGCATTTGCAACATATTTTGACATGAGTGTAGAATACAACAGGGAGATAAAGGCAATGAAAACAATACCAGACTGATCTCCACAAATGTATTCGAAATTTGGTTATGCACTTTACTGCTATCAGGTGTTGAATGCTCAACTGCAGAAAAAAAAATTTCTGATATATTGCAATGGACATGCTTCATGTTTACATTTTATGGCTGCTCTCTCACACAACATTTATAAAATTAGTACTTTTATGTTTCGACCACATCAAGGCACAAAGGAGATTTGCACCTAACACGCACTTAAGAGACTAGTTAAAAAAACAAAATACTGTGCCAAAATGAATAAAAGCTTTTAACAAAACTTCGATATCACTTCCTTTAAGCTATATACACATATCCAACATTATGAATTACTTGACTGCAGTAAAAACGGCAGCCTTGATCTACATTTTCACTCAGCAATTAAACCATATTGGGGTTTCTATACCACGTCACTGTGTGACTTGCAACGTTTTAACAACAACTTCTACACATTAGACAGGACTCATTCTGTGGAACTGCTGGTGGTAATTCTGAAGTCCATGTTACCTAACTATCCACAATAGCTGACAAAAATCAACCCCACTATGGCCAGGATAGAAGTGGTGATATCATTTGCTGAGTGAAAGAGTTGCAATTGTGATTGTAAAGTTACTGAGATTCATTAATTTTCATTTACAAGATCAATACTTGAGAGTCATGCACAATTTAAAAATAAATTCTTTCTCCCTTTAAAAATACATTTCGTCACAACCTGAACAAATGCACACATACAATTTTTAAACTGCAATATTAGAAGCTTTTTTTTTCCCAAACATATTAGACACAAATGATCAGCTGTTTTTAAAACATTCTTTCCCCCCGCTGTTTAATTTCACCACGGAGAAGTATTTCAAAAAAGTTCTCAATGAGCAGATTTTTGGGGACAGAAGAGAACAACAGAGAGAGGCATAAGAATACCATGCATAAGAAAGGAAACCTGTGACACTCTGATCACCTATATTCAACAATTTAAACATAATCCATGAGTGTTTCTGCATTGGGAAAACCTTTACTTATTATCAGTTACCGAATTTTGACCTAATTTGAATGGATTATTAGCTTCACGCATTGCAGTGACATCAATGGTCGATGGTGGTGGT
>JAHRHZ010000008.1:15207670-15278229 GCA_024137785.1 Ginglymostoma cirratum | reverse complement strand
CGCCCCCCCCCCCCCGCCGGGCCGCTGGGGGAGGGGAAGAGGGTTCTGAAATAACCAGGGAGCGCGGGGGAGGTGCGGGCAGGAGAAGAGAAGCAACTGAAAAATTTCATGACTCTTCCTGTCAATATGTTTTGTGAAACAAAATTCCATACATCCAAATAAAGTCTGACACATTTAGCTTTTAATTCTGGCAAGAAGCAGGCATTGCTACACTGCTGTACAGCTTCTGAACCCCATAGAGTTTTAACTGCAATGCCAGAAAGACAACCACTCAACCATGGTGGAGTCAGCATGCCAATGATTGCTGCTGCTTTGTATGCAATGTTGTATTTAACAGGTCTGAACAGCAACAGTCAGCATTGCACAAAGTATTACACCAGGAATTGTCGTTCAAGACCATAGTTACATTTATTGAGACATCATTCCGTTCAGAGCAATCACCACCATGCCACAATTAACGTACTGTAATTTGCTGAGTTGGGTTCATCCTGATTTAAGTGAGACTTTTATGAATCACAAGCACCTATATTCTTGCTTTGAAAAACTCTGGTAAGTGATATATAAAAGCAGATTAAATTATAGCTGTGCTTACATATCACTTAACACTTCCAAAGGAACAAGAGGGCCTTTTGTAACCATTTATCTGTGTGTGAAACTCAAAAATCAATAGAAATGGGTAATACTATATTTTACAAGGGCCCAGAGGAACTACAGCCAGAGCAATAAAACATTATTTATAGATTTTCCTAAATATCAAATCTGTCAGTTGCTAATATTCAGGATCCTGGAGTCAATTTTAATGAAGTTGTACTTTGCCCTGGAAATCATTCATGCTTAAATGGTAATTTAGAAATATGCCATAAATGGTGAATAGCCAATAAATTTGCACACCCTGCATTTGATTGCATGGCTGTTGAAAGGTTTGATGCTGACCCATACTCACATTTAGAGGTTGGAAGAAACTTTCCTTTGTTTGTGTGGCATTGCCAGAATTAACACAGTTCCAGTTATTTGCAGCATCTGAATCATATTTATGTACAGCAATACTAATTCTCAGGGAGACAAAAAACATTCATCAATTTCACAGAACATAAATCAAATCAGAATTTGACTAAATTTTTTGGGAAAGTAAATACAAATTCCCTCCCACTTGAAAAAGAAAAGGTGTGGTGTAATTCAAATAGAAGGAATGTTGCACTTCCTCACATGTATATTGCTAGAGTCTTCACCCTGAAAACAGCCATTCATGAAGGTGATCATCATTAGATAAGATTAGTACATCTTAACAAATGCATTGTATCTGAATCCTATTAAGCCGATCAAAAAACAGAAACCAGGCCATCACATACATATCTCCACTCCTGTTAAGAGTGCATCTCATTGTAAAACTCAGTACAATGTATACTATGAGAAAATGTTCAATTGAGGGGAAATAAATCCATCTAGAGCAGCAGAAATTTGTTTCACAGAACATCACTGACTGAAATGCAGTCGTGGAGGGAGGACACCACAACTGGGTCTCAGAATGTGATATGGGGAGTGCAACTCTTCTTTGCACCTATTGATCTAGATCTGACAGCCACTCTTGAAAGTCTTATTTATTAAAGGATAAGAATTAAAAAGTTTGTTGTCCAGTTAATTTATACCTAAATAATCTTTTTCATTGGATTTATTTCTCGTTCATTTTCAAACTTCTTAAACATGCCTGCTGTTTAATTGGCCTTTAGCACATCCAGTAGCTAACAGATAACATCAGTCCCCCCTCTAAAAATATGAACTAATAAGAAAGCAGATTTACAGCAAAGCTCAGAATGCTATAATGATGGAGTAATAATATTTAAAGGGAACTCACAATCTATGAGATCACGTATAACTTTTCTGCAAAGCTGCCTCATTCATTAGGAAAATTTCACCAGAACTCAGCGAGACCATACAATAAGACTGCAGTACAGCATACAAATCACAATCATACTTCCTGCTGATTACTTACAGAGTGAGGGAATGACCACAGGGATGCCCATGGTGTGCATCCTATCTACCTGAATGAAAAGGTGAATTATGATGGGAAAATTATGCTACTTTTGTAGAACTGGAAGCACAACCAGACTACTTAATAACCAATACCAACAATACAGGTTTAATTTCAAGTGCAGACAGTCTAGACAAGAGCAAACGAATCCAACTTTCATTGAATCACGCCTGCACAGGAAGTACTGGTCAGAAAGCAAATGCTTTATTTGAATTCTTCGAATTGGACTGTGGCAGGAAGTGAAAGTCCTGGCTGATTGGGAATGAAGGTAACTCCCTGTTGATTGTGCTTTTCTTGCCCACTGATCGTAACCTTGGACTGGAGTACCGTGCTGGGTAAGGAAAAGATAATTAGACCACATAAATAAAACTTAACTCTTTATATTTGAAACTTTATACTAAAAACGTATGAATGGAATTTTAAAACCCATGAATTGGACCTAGGATCAGATGCACAGATGCATTAGGGAATGAATTATTAACCTACTGAGCTGTTAATAGCTGTCTTCCTATTCCATGAATCAGTGAAAGAAGATAGACAGAACAAACATAAACCATATAGAACAGTACAGCACACCAACCGCCTCTTCGGCTCACCATGTCTGTGCTGACCACGATGCTATTCTAAACTAATCCCATCTGCCTGCACACGGTTTATTCTCTGCCTGTTCATGTACCTGTCTAAATACCTCTTAAATTACACTATTGCACCTATTGTGTCAGTGAGTGTGCACGATTATGTGTGAGAGTGAGAGTGTCAGAGTGTGAGAGAGTGAAAGTGTCAGAGTGAGAGTGAGTGAGACAGGCAGAGTGGTGTAACAATGTGCGAGTGTGAGCGTGTGTCAGTATGACTGTGGTTGTGTGCGTAGAAGAGGAAATATTTTGCCAGCCTTGTGCAGAAATCTGTAATACTCATTCATAGTGAACAGGGATTGATTAGTACAACTCACTTGTAATGTTGCTGTCAATTGTGTGCTCATCAGAGCCGGAAATGATTGGACTACAACCAGGATTGCCTTCACTCAAAATTCCTGTTACATAGCACAGCAACATTCCTCAACTGAGACATTTTTTTTTCTTTAAATGGTCTTAGCACAACTGTTAAACTTGTAAGTTCAGACCAGCAGCATTCTTAATTAGCAGAAGAGCTGTTTCTTTGATATTGAGGTGGAGGTCAAATCCATCTTTTCTCGAGGGATATACATGTTTTGAGCTACGGCTAATCATGCCTTCTCTCCCCCTCTTGGGAGTGATGCTCACAGGACTGGATGAAATGCTGCCATTTGTGCAGTCCAGCGGCAGTTTGGTAACTGATCACCTCTGTAGTTATTGATCACTGAGACCAGAGACTTGATGCAGTCAGTTTCATAACTCTCTAACATACGAGTTGTTTTCATAAAAGAGCGACAGGGAGATCTAGCGTGTGGCGAAGTGAGTGTGAGATTTTGCTTTGCTCCATTTACGCTTTAAAGTCATGCAATGTATCCAAAATTAGGATGCAAGACAATGAAGGAACAAACCATTGTTATGATTTCTGAATGGATCCCACCGTTGTTGGGAGCTTTTGTCAACAAGTGGGAGGTTGATGCAAGTATACAAATTTGGATGGATGGTGGTAGTGAACCCACCTCCGGGCCAGAAAGTTTGGATTCATCTCTCCTGGAGGTGCGCCAGAACATGTCCAAACAGGTTGATTATCCCTACCACCCCAATGGTGATTCAAGTTGAGTTGTGACTGCTGGAAACAAGAATTCAAAAGATTCTTAGCTGGGTTTGGAGAAAGCTGGATGAAGTTTGGAAAAGATTTTTGTGGCTTTGATCCTTATAGAAATCCAAATATAATGTTTCTTTTGTTGTAAGACGTCTGCTGTAAATGCCTGTGCTACCGGAAGCAGAGTACTATCTTTTCTGGCAGAATTAGGTCAGTTCTCACGGTGCAAATAAATGTGCTTTGCAAGTGGGATCCCAATGGAGAGTCAGAAGTGGGTGAAGGCAACTAATTGGAACTACAAATTTATTTTAATACGTCAAGGACTGGGCCCAGGCCAAATACTGAAGGAATTTAAAACTCCCTATGTAACTGTAAATCGATGTATCAATCAAATCACTGCCATTGAAGTACATTACATTTGGATTCAGTAAGTTCTCAGTTCTCCACTACTTAATCAGTATTCTGGCCCTTCGAACAGCAAGCACAGATGCTAACATTTATTCTATGCTTGAGATGATCTAAGCCCTAACTCCAAGAAAGGATTAAATGTTTGCATCTGTGCTTAAGAACTATTTAGCTTAAATTTCGCTATCAGCTGCGAGGCAGACACTTCTTGCAGATTGTGAATGCTGCCATTGAACAGAATACCAAAAGGAGAGAAAAAAAACCCCAACATTTTACATATGGTATTTAGAAACAGCCAGAATTGCCCAATATTTCGTTTTGAATTGATGACTAATTCCTACCGTCTGATGGAAGTCATTTTGTAAAAATCAGAAGTACTTTTCTCTCGGCCAAGACCAATTGTAGAACTTCTAAGAAGTTGAAATTGACTAACTTGCTAAAAACGTCAAGTTTTGGAAGCAAATTACTTTCAGCAAAAGGGAGAAAAGGTTGGAATTTACTCATGGCAGAGCAGATCCAGATTCTACAATGCTTTTACACACAATCCTGACAACAATTCTATATTTGAAGTAGTGATGGTGAAGAATTATTTTATTTGCTGCATTATAATTCAATTTTGGCAATAAAATCAAAATATACAGTCATAAACTCAATCAGCAGTCTGTAAAACAATTAACTATACAATAGAATGACCACAAAGTGTTTCCCACAAATTATTAAGCAATCAATACATTGTCATAGGCAGAAATTAATTGTTTCTGAAAGAGGTAAATATATTATAGTACAATAAAACACACAGTACAAGCTAATTAAAGGACATGTCTAGTTTGTCACAGATTATCACCAGTTGAGAGATATATTGTGCTCTATTTAAGGTTAGAACGAAGAGGCTGCGGAGCAATACAGCAAACAAGGCAGAATCTGAGTGGCAGAAATTTTAAAGGAGAGTGGTAGAAGTAGTCATCTAGTCAGATGATAACAACATGCTCAGGACTCCCTCCTTCCACTTAAAGTTGCCTGTAAACATTGGGCGGTGGAGTCATCACAGCAAGGGAAAAACTACACTGCTGCCTCACTCAGTAGCCAAAACAGGCACAATTCTATCGCCTGCACTCACATTAACCTTTTCCTTCAATCTCCAGAAACAACACACCAATCAATACTACTGAAAGGAACAAAAGTCACACCTCAACATATGATGAAAGTTTATAACGCACCACTAAGCTGAGCTTTTATCACCCAGAGATAGACATAGGAAGAGGCTAGAGGCCAGACACAGATTCATTACAGAATTCAAGATCACACTAGCAGATGTGCTTTTTAACAACCTAAAAATAGTCAAGGCAACCTGAAAAGAAAGAGCTTTCTACTTAGGTTTCGGTGAGAAAATGTAAGTGGAGGGACAGAGACTGAAATGGAAAGCATCACATCTGGTGAATGTCCAGAAATTCACCGAGAGGAAACACTTCTGACTTTGTCATTTGAATAAGAAATTTCAAAGTGAAGAGAGAAGTGGTACTATACAGGAGTTGAGGGTCTGTAAAGGATATTGCTGGGAAAAAAATAGCTGAATCGTTCTTTTTGCTAGTTATAAGATCTTTCCAAATTGGCATTTAGTTTTATTTTTATCTATCCTTTCATCTCATAAATTCATGTTAAAAGTACATTAGTAGCCTTTTTTAAAAATTCAGTGACTGACCACCATAGTAACCAAAGCACAAAACTAAAACATACAGTCCATCAAGCCAGGTTAAACCGTGGAATATGACTTGTCCAGTGTTACTATCAGTTGGGCTCATAACATAGTGTCCATTTATGAAAAGTATATAGGAAGTGGTATTTTGGAAAAGTGGTATAAAGATAGTGGTAACATTTGTGAAAACCTTTTCTAAAAAAAACATAAAAACAAGGTCAGAGATCCTTCCATAACCTTTTTCAGTATTCGTCTTGGTGTTATTGGAAAGATGTTTATACTGCTTTTGGAATCTGATTTTAACAGTAGTATAATCAGCTGACATCGTAACAGCATTAACATTGAATTTGAGCCGCATTCTACATTTAATACTGATAACATGCTTCTTAAATACCTGACAATGGTCGATTCTTGCAGACCTGTGACCTCTTGGATCTATTCTGGCCACTGACATGGGTTGAAATGCCACTAAGAAATAAAGGTTAAGTACAAGAATGATTATCTGGTCAGAGTCAACAAAAGCAGTTCCATTCTAACATTTGCAAGTCAGACAGGCTTGAAGAAATTAAGTCCTTACATTCATTATTATATTCAGATTATTTATCAGGACAATTGCTGAGAGTTTACTTACCTGAAACATCTGTTCCTAGTACCGAGGAATATTATATTTCAGTATTCTTGAAATGAAAACTGAACTGATACAATGGGTGGAATCAGAGGTGCTGTGATTTGCCTCACCTCTGCTCATTCCAGACCAGGAGCATATGACATTTTTTACAGTTAAAACCATCACTTTCTTAATGTACCAGTTCCTTTAGCCTACAAGTATTTTTAGAATGAAGTTTCCAAGAGATCTTCCAGAAAGGAGCACACAATGCACAATTGTATTTTTCTTGGCAAATGAAAAGTTATCACTATCAAGAGATGTGAAAAACACCAGCATTGTCAGGAAAGTAAATGCATTTCAGCATAATGGCAGCTTAACTAGGGTGTATTTTACAATGGAAAACTTCTCAATCGAAGTGGCAAAGGTTCCCAACATTATGTGCTACCCAACAGTTGTCATCAGTTCTACAGGAAATCCAACCTTGTGGCACCTACAGAATTCTGCTATTACAAGAGTTGTAAAGTGAAAGCAATAAAAGGCTTAAACATATGTGTGACATGTATCCAGCTGCACAAACACTAATCATAATACTGCATATTAATCTATATTATGCATATGGGCTCTGACTTAATAAGCAAAAGAGGACACATTTAAAGTGACTAAAAGGTGACATGAGAAAAATATTTTTAAAGTAGTGAATGCATTGTCTCAAAGAGTAGTAGAGGCAGAGGGAGAGTCAATCACGGCTTTCAAAAGGGAGATAGACAGTGCTTGAAGGTGGAAAAATCTGCAGGGTGATGGGAAAGGGCTGAGGAGTGAGAGTGGCTAAATTACTCTTGCAAAGGATTGTCATGGACGCGATGAATCTGCTTCTATATTGCAACCTCCAATATGATCCTATACTTGATAATTTGCAATGTATGATAGGATAGGTACAATTTTCCAATTATTTCTGTTACCTGCGATTTTAGCTTTTTAGAAAAGAGACACATATGGTCAGAAGTGGATGTTCGCTAATGATTGTGCAATGTTCAGCACTATTTCAGTGAGAAACTGTATATGGAGGGACAGAGACAGAAATGGAAAGCATCACATCTGATGAATGTGCAGAAATTCACTGAGAGGGAACACTTCTGACTTTGTCATTTGAATAAGAAATTTCAAAGCACGATTTGCTACTCCTCAGATACTGAAGTAGGCCATGTTCAAATGCAACAAGATCTGGACAATATCCAGGCTTATGCTGCCAAGTGGCAAGTAACATTCATGCCACAGAAATGCCAGGCAATGACTATCTCCAATAAGAGACAATCTGTCCTTTGACAACAATGGTGTTACCATCATTGAATCCATCACGAACTACATCCTAGGGGTTACCACTGACCAGAAACTCAAAGGGACTCACCATAAAAATACCGTGGCTACAACAGCAGGTCAGAGCCTTGGAATATTGTGGCAAATAACCTACCTCCTGACTCCCAAAGCCTGTTCACCACATACAAGGCCCAAGTCAGGAGTGTGATGGAATAATCCTTACTTGCCTGGATGCGTGCAGCTCCAATGACATTCAAGAAGCTTGACACCATCCAGAACAACGCAGCCCGCTTGATTGAAACCACATCCACAAACATCAGTTCCTCCCCTACTGATAATTGGTAATACCACCTACAAGATGCACTGCACAAATTCACTATAGAACCTTAGACAACTTCCTAACCCATGACCACATCCATTTAGAAAGACAAGGGTGGCAAATACATGGAAACACCACTATCTGCAAGATCTCTCCTAGCTACCCACCATTCTGGCTTGGAAATGTATTGTTGTTCTTACACTGTTACTCAGTCAAAATCCTGGAGTTCTCTTCCTTATGGCATTGTGGGTCCACCTACAGCCCATGGATTGCAGCAGTTCAAGACGGCAGCTCACCACCACCTTCTCAAGAGAAGCTAAGGACAGGCAATAATTGCTGGCTAGCCATGTCCCAGGAATGAATAAAAAAAGATTTCAAACTCTAGAAGAAAATAAATTATCATCGACATTTCCATTACATTTCCTTGTCTCTGCTACTGAGCTTTTGGCAATCCTTGCAGCTAAATAGTAATTGTTGCGGGAAAACAATTAAGAAAATTGTGCTACTTGCTCATAACATTGGAGTCTATAGAATTCCTCTAGCTATAGCTAGTAATTAATGCTCAAAAGGTGGATATCATAGTCACAAGTTATGTTGTGGATATGTTGCCAAGGAAGCTCTTGGTTTTAAATACATTCTAACTTTGTGCAAAACTCCACAGTGCCCTATAAACAGGATTCACTCCACATTTCAAATGAAGTTCTTGGTGGCAATCAGCCAGGATGTAATTTAATTGCACAGCAGGTTCAAGAGGCTGAGCAACCTATTCTTGTTACTATTTGGTGGATAGGCGCTTACCGTTAATAGTAATTTTTCTCATGGAAAAACATATTTTATTTCTACATGCCAAAATTACTAACGTTACTGGATCACTACTGGAATACTACAGCTCCCTCACTGACTGAACAGTATATTCTCCAAACTGGTTTACAAACTATGCCAGCAGCATTACATTAAAGATATGTATCAAAAACATTGTATTAGCTAATCTTAAATTTATGCAGCAATTAACACCAGCTTCATGGTCCAGGAGTATTCATTTAAAAAACGCTTGTAGGAGCCTTGAACATAATCTCAAAATTAAAGACAGTTATGAATTCCATCTGCTGCTGACAGACCTTAAAGATCGTCTCTTCCGTTGCGTTGTTGGCCGGGTGGCAGTGGCTGGTGGATTTCTGGCAGTGAACATCAGTGGCTGCCCCAACCTGCAAAAATAAAATAAAAGAACATCATTGAGAAAAATAGGAAAAATAAAGACCTTGAAATAGATGACCCAGCCATTCTTTTGGCCAGGAAACAAGTCCAGGGTGGCATAAGGCCAAATTTTAAAAAATAGTCATGAAAAATTATTGCTGCAACTTTTTCTCTTTCTTTGAAGGTAGCATTTAGTCATTAATTAGTTCCAATTGCTCAGAGAAATACATTTCTTGGTCAGTGTTTTTACAAGGAATATCTGTGGCAGACATTAAGGATGGGGAGCAAATGGAAATCTCTCTCAGAATACTAAGAGAACATAGAGAAGGGTATTGACCAATATCCGAATGCCGGAAAAAAAAACAGGTTTGGTGCACTTGCATTTGGCATCATGTTCTTTTTTTTGATATTGCCATGAGTTAACTTACATGGTATTTCATTCTTGCACAGTAGTAAGCATCCATTACACTTTTTAAACTTGTTAAGACAATGAAACTAATAGTCTTGGCAGTTTTTAATCTAACCAGATAAGGCCTCATTTCCCAATACGACTAAAGATTTCAAAAATTCAGATACAATAAGGCATTTTAACCATAGTTAATACCGTGAAACAGAAATGGAGGAAAACTGAAGAAAAGCAATAGAGAACTAACAGGGCATACTTGCAAAGGCAAGTTATAAACTCAACAGGACACTGCGTTGTGATTTTATTTCCTCATTCAATGGCATTCAATGATATATTTAGACAATACAATATGAATAACAAATTCAGAAGAGTAAAGAAATGTTAATTAAGTTAGACAAACCTCTGCAAAATTAAATTCTTGGCCTGCGGGAAAGTGTTGTGGCTCACAGTGATTTCTGATCTCTGAACATCTGAAGGGCCAATAGTTATGGTTGCATTTAAGCAAGCGTGATCACCCGCATCTGTGGTTTCGAAGGTTTCATTCAAATTTGTACATTTGGATGTCATAGAAGTACATGTGGCCACAGGGAAATTACAGCTTTTGGGAGTGATGGTGACAGGTATAATCCGTTTATTGGTAACTGTTAGTGGGCAGTTTCTCTTGATCCGTTGTTGGACTGAGTTCATAAAGTTAATTCCTTCGTTGCCAAGGGTATTACTCCGATTTGAAAAAGGTTGGTTCTCCTTTGTGCACACTTTTGGCAAAATGGTCAGTGGGTCAGTTCTGGTCCTCTTGCGTTTTCTATGTAATTCAGGCGTTGCAGGATTACATGAAGTAGTCTCATCTTTCATTCGTCTTTTCTTTAAAGGTGATGATCGCACCCTCTGGGGAGATTTGGCTGGTGACCTAAGCTCTGTTAGGCACCGTTTTGTAGGTAGTCTTTTCTGTGTGCCGGTCTTTAACAGAGCCTGTTCAGTTGGTTGTGAAGTCATTTCTTCTTTTTTAGGTGAACCTGAAAGTCATTAGAACAAAAGCCTTAGCATTAAAAAAAATCCAAAGGTGATTCGGTTTCACGTTAATAATATTTGGGCCAGAAGGTTTGTGAAGGCTACAGCCCATACCACTGAAGGGAAATATCAGTAGTGGGATTCAAATTCAAGATTTTGGGTTGCTTATTAGTTTATAGCATCCTACAGATCATAGAGTTCTTACAGCGTGGAAACAGACCATTTGGCCTGACAAGCCCACATCGACCCTCTGAAGAGCATCCCATCCAGACCCACCACCCTACCTGAATGCTGCATTTCCTATGGCTAACCCACCTAGCCTGCACATGTCTGGACACTGTGGGCAATTTAGCATGGCTAATCCAGCTAACCTGCACATCTTTGGACTGTGGGAGGAAACTGGAGCACCAGGAGGAAACCCATGCAGATATAGGGAGAATATGCAAATTCCACAGACAGTCGGCTGAGGTTGGAAGGTTGGAATCAAAACTGGGTCCATGGCGCTGAGAAGCAGCAGTGCTAACCACTGAGCCACCGTGCTGCCACTGTTCAGTTAGATGGTTACCTATACTGCTTTTGATATTTTTGATGTTTTGTTTGGAACTCTAATACTCTAGTTGTATAATGAAACAAAACAGGGGAAGGTATTTCATACAGCAATAATTTACATAGCAGCTTTAATATTTTGGAATCTGTCTTGCTTCGCAGGGGCATTATAAATCCAAGTATGACACTGAGCCACTTAAATTGAATTATTAGGTTGAATTTAATTCAAACAGATAGGTTTTAAGGAATATGTTAGTGGAAGAAATTGAGGTAGAGAGATGGAAAGATGAGGGAGAATATTCCAAAGCTTCACACTTCATCAACTGAAAGCAGTCATGAAAGGTGGAACAATTACGATTGAAAATGCACACAAGGCCCGAATTAGTGGAATGCAACCATATCTGATGGTTGTGAAGCTGGAGATTGCAGAGATATCAAGACTGTGCTTTCCCATTCAATCAAATCATGGATCACTTGTTTTACAATTCGATTCCATTTCTCTCTTACGTAATGCAATCTACCTATTCAAAATTTCAACGGACAATACGTCCAGAGATTTTGAGAAGGTTCCAGATTTACACCATCTTTTGTAGGAAAAAAAATGTCTACATCGACTAGCTCCAGTTTTAATATTAGGTCCCCTTATATGCTACCAGTGGAAATAGTTTCTCTCTAAGGGAGATTCAGAGAATATGAAAGGAAATACTCAGCGACTTTCTTTACAATTTTCAAAAAAAATTAAGATGTATCAGTTAAAAGTTCAGATGTATCAAAAAATTGGTAAAACTCAATAATCCATAAAGTGGATCTATAAAGTAATTATATTGAATAAATAATAATGTAACAAACATTAGAACTTTTTGTTCCTTCTGTCACTTCTCCAAATAGAGCACTACATCTTTGCAAGATTGAGATTAAACTAATCTCAGTGGTAACAGACTTATTCTTTAAAAAGTTTATTTTTGGGACATGTGGGATATCTGGCATGGTCAACATTTTTTTAACCTATGTCCAAGTTCCCCTGACAAGGTGCTGGCAAATCATTTTCTTGAATACACTTTCTGTTTTACTGGGCCATTTCAGAGGTTAAGAGTCAAACATATTTTTGAAAACATAAGGAAAATAGGATGAGGGTGACACATTTCCTTCCCCCTAGAAAACATCTCATTATAGAGTATGAGATAACAAGGTGTAGAGCTGGATGAACACAGCAGGCCAAACAGCATCAGAGGAGCAGGAAAGCTGATGTTTCGGGCCTAGACCCTTACAGTGTAGACCCTACACCTTGTTATCTCAGATTCTCCAGCATCTGCAGTGCCTACTATCTCATTATAGAGTGTGCTTGCTTTCCATAAAGCCAAACATGCATTTTTTAAAAAGTCATCTGTATGTACATTACAGTTTTAGGTGAAGTCAATATTTCTCAAGACCACACAGCAGGCTACGCAGATTACTCAAAGGAGTAACATATTTTTGGTGTTATACAGAATCAGTTATATTGGAATGTATCTAATAGGTGAAAAGGAGATAAGAGATTTTGTGGTTAGGTACGACATCCAAAACTCCCAATTCCTTTCCAAAGTCAAATAGATAGACACCATTTTGTCTGGGCTTTACAAATAAAGGATGGCTGTGGAACTGGAGAGCTGTCAGTATCAATGAGCCTGTAACCTCACAGGATTTGGCTCCTTCTGGATAAGAGAAATTATTATATTTATGTTTAGCTGATGGTTATTACATGAAGCTGTGGTTGATTTTGTGGTATCACTTGGAGTCCTAGAAGTCTGAAGCAACCCATATGAGTTCATTACGCAATTATTATTGCCTAAGGATGTTTGTGGTTGTACAGTCTCGTTCGCTGGCAAAATACAAAAACATTTTCAGCCTATTGCCCACTAGGCTGAACTGTGCCTTCTGCATAATACATTCTGTTAAAGCCACATAAAGACCTTCAATAATGCGGTTTGTGGTCGCCTTGAAGTGCTGATAACAAAATTCTCTAGCACTTTAGTCAGTAAATACCAAATTGCATTGTCAGTATCTGATAATGTATAGGGAACTTAAAACATAATTAACCACCGTGAAGGCTGGATTTGTGAAAAATTGCTAATAAATTGTGAGTAGTGATTTTCTTGATTCTGCAGCTAAAATACAACCTGCTAGCTATTTCCCAATGAAGCAGCACACTGCTCACGTGGCTGCAGAGGGAAGAAAAGTAATTCAAGGAAAGCAAATATCTAAAACTGCAGTACTTAAGGATAAGTTACAGAAGGATGTCATTCATTCCATCAAGTCCATGCTGGCTGTGAAGAAATCCAGTAAATCCCACTCCATTGTTTGATTTCCATAGCTCCATACAGGCTTGTTTCCCTCAAGAGTCCAACCAATTTCCTTTTGAAATCATTGATATTTTTCCACTTCCATCAATCTTGTGGGCAATGGGTTCCAGGTAATTATCACATTGCCTAAAAAACGTTCCTCCTCTCGTTCCCCCTGTATCTCAAATGGATGTCCCCTTGTGCTTACATTATCAGGTACGGGCGACAACTTTTCTTTGTCTACCTTATCAAAACCTACCCAGTTTGTAGATTTTTTTAAAAAATCAACCTGTTCAAACATATCTAGGGTAGGTGGTAATAGAAGCCAAATCTCCCAGCCCGGAGGTACGGACACTACCAATGCAATGCAACAGCCTACTACAATCTTGTACACTTCTATCCAATCTCCACTCACTCTCCACTTTGCCTTTATAACCTAACTTTGTCAATAAGATCAGCCAGATTTTTAACCTCGACTCAGGCTTAAAACAAATTAGAATAAAAGAATGGATTCCCTATGGTGTGGAAGCAAGCCATTAGGCCCATCGAGTCCACAGTGACCCTCTGAAGAGCACCTCTCACATGCCCACCATCCTATTCTATCCCTGTAACCCTGCATTTCCCACGACTACCTCACCTAACCTGCACATGCTTGGACACTATGGGCAATTTAGCATGGCCAATCCACCTAATCTTTACATCTTTGGACTGTGGGAGGAAACCGGAGCACCCAGAGGGAACTCGCACAAATAAGGAGAGAATAAACAAATGCCACACAGACAGTCACATGTGGGTGGTATCAAACCTAGGTCCCAGGTGCTATGAGCAGCAGTGCTAACCACTGAGCCACTGTGCCACCCCCGTGCTGCAGGTTTCCTGTTCGCGATGGAATATCAAGTTATTGCAAATTAAAGTTGACTTTTTAAAAAGACAACAAGTGGGTGATCTACATCACCATTTAGTTACGGGTGGCAAGTTAAGAATCTGTTCAAATTACACCAGGACACTAGCGAAAACACGGCCCCACTAAAAATGAAAATTAGTACCCGCTTCCCACTTCCCCAATGCTGTTTTGCTTTGCAAGTTTTCAATTGTTGCATAAACAAGTCATTCAAATCCATCCTCTTTGGGCTTCTTAGCTACTCTAGTGCACCTCGCATTGGGAAAGCTCCTGTGTAGATTGTTAAACACATCATTAGAACTAAAAGGGCCACAGCTCATAGGAATAACACAGGCTTTCCGTGAGAAAGGGTCAATACATGATTAATAGATTGTTGAAAGAAAAGGTGGTTCACAGCTTTCACTTGCTTACTGAACTGTTATGATCTAACAATGCTGCATGTTTTTCAGAAGCATTTTACTTCTTGGATATTTCTTTCTCAGATTGCACAATATTTTTAACTAAAGTCCCAATTGTTTTCACCTTTTAGCACGAGACCATAATAGCCAGATAAACTGAATATCAGCCAAATCTCAGCAGTCACACTCTTCACCCAAATCGAAATAATTTGTGCTTATTCTTCCTCAATTCAATGACTTGATCACAAAGTCCAGTGCTGTGCATCACACTATCGAGGTGTCATCTTTCAAATCTGATATTAAATCAACGGCTCCGCAATGGAAGTAAAAGATATCACAGCTACTAAAAGAGCATGGAAGTTCTCCCAACTTCACTCAAGCAGATTATGTGGTCATTACCACATTTTCATCTGTAGGCCTTTGCTGTGTACAAACAAACAGGTTGACTGCCATATGTCCTTTGCTTGATTAACTACATCTCAAAAACACTTAATTGGCTGTAAAGCACTTTGGAATGTACTGAAGCTATAAACGAACCTTTATAAATGCAAATTTTAGATCTCTTCTTTAGTGAGGAAGCAACTAAAAAGACATTTACAATTATTGATAAACTTCAAAAACAGAAATTGCTGTAAAAGCTCAACAGGTCTGGAAGCATCCATGGAGACAAATCGATTTAACATTTCAGGTTGAGTGATCTTTCCTCAGAACTCAGTTCTGAAGAGTCATTCGACCCAATGTTAACTCTGATTTCTTTCCATCGTTGCAGCCAGACCTGCTGAGCTTTGTTTCCGATTTATAGCATCTGCAGTTCTTTCAGTTTTTATTTATAAGCCTCAACTTTTCTTCTTAAACTTTGATGAATGTGGGCGTTGCTAGCAATGCCAATATTTGTTGCGTATCCCTATTTGCTCTTGAATTGAGTGGCTTGCAAGGAGGCTATATCAGAGACAACCTTGAAGTCACACGTAGGCCAGACGAGGTAAGAATGGCAGATTTCCTTTGACAAAGGAAATCAGTGAATCACTTACAATAATCAGTGATAGGTTCACTGTCACCATTACTGAGACTCGTATTCCATTCCAGATTTTGTTAACTGAATTTAAATTCTACCAGATGCCATGGTGCAACATGAAGCCATGTTCCCAGAATCTCTGGATAAATAATCCAGTGACATTACCAGAACACCAGCAGTTCCCCTAAATTGCCAAAGTTTTACAACTATAGAACGGCAGTACCCCATTTTAACATTTCTTTATCAACATATTCTTTACCAACTTATAAAAGCCACAAGATAATGTTGTATTCAAGGCAAAACAGTACCTAAATAAGCATCACACGTCTATAGTAGGGATTTTGTAACAAAACAGAAATGACTGCCATCAACTTTTGTTTGAACAACAATTCATTTTTGTTATTTCCATACGTACAAATAACAAGATTTGTTCAAGCACACGAGGTTGTTGCTTTGCCTGTAATTTGGATCAGAACTACAATTAGTTTATTACATTTGCTTGTGAAATATATGCTTAATCTAACAAAAGCATGCAAATTGGAAATTTAGAGGTGGAACAAGATGATACCAAGATTTGAGAACTGGATTTTTACCTTCAAGCTTGTACATAAAACAAGCAGACATGAATAAGACTAGCTTTGGCAAGTCAGTACCACTAAAAGAACAGGTTCACATTATTATAGCACCTTTCATAACCTTACTATACGCCAAAACCTCATTTCATTGTAAAGTGTTGAGTGATTATTCTAATTAGGAAACATAACAGCCAATTTGCACACAGGAAGTTCCCTTCAACAACAATGAAATAATGACCAGCTATTGTGTTATCATGATACTGTTTGAAGATAAATATTAGCAAGGATACAGGAGCATTCACCTACTGTTCTTTGAAATAGTTCCACAAGAACTTTGACATTTATCTGAATGGGCAGATAGAACCGTAACACACAACACGAAGAGCCCGTGATTTAGACTAATAGCTACAATAAACCTCACAGAGAGATGGCATATGGTTAGTGCCACATTTAGAAATGGCTCTTGCAAAATATTGAAACATACAAGGGAACCTAGCTTTGTGACTGATCAAAAAGGTCAGGAAAGTCTTGTTTTAGTGCCAGCTCTAGTACATTTGTACATTAATTGAACCAATCTATATCTTATGGTGGAGCGTGTGCTTAAAGTGCTGGGAAGTGGTAAGTATTCACCACTGAGTGATTTTATATTGGGAATTTGCACTTGTGGCAACTGGGCTGACACTGCTTTCACTCGGTGATTTACAGGTAAGGGAAGAGGAATTTTTACCCCAGAAATGTCTGCATTGAAGGCTGGGAGGAGCCAATGTGGTCATTTGCTTGTGAACTTAATAACCTTTGTTTGATAAGGTTAAATCTTTCCTATCTTACAAATAGGAATATAAGATGTTTCCCCTAACACTCAGAATTAGCACCGTAAAATAAAACGAGCAGTTAGAATGAGAACCTCTTTAAAAAAAAACAGACAAATATTACAGTGAGTAATAAGGCGGCAACTCAATCTTGTTTATCTGCTGTAACCCTAAATGCTTGCATTATTACTCACACTAACCACTGAGCACAGTTTTATAGCACATCCTGAACACACTACCATTTTGAAGTCATTTCAAAAAGCCACTTGTATCAAATTTGTAAACCAAAATGAGGACAGCGTATTCAACAGCAAGGAAACCAGCTAACCTTGCTTAAAAAAGACAATTTAAAGTTTGCATGGAGGTATTGCATGCCTGATGCCAATATTTGATGCATCAACTTTCAGGCATAACTGGCACATTATTCACAACCACTGGTGACACACTGACATATGCTTCAATATCCTGCAGTGCCTCACAAGTGCCAATTCTTAATGCACAAGGCTAGATCATGCCTATGAACCATCTACATGACCATGGAGGCATTATAACCACATTTCCACCTGAAATTCTCAAATTTACTTCCCAACAGATGGGCTGTAGACAACAATTCAAAATGGCGACCCAGCTGAGTGTGCCAGTTGAGATTAGCCAACTCACTGAAGAGCAAAGATCAAACAAGGGACCTTACTTTTTAAGGTAACAAGGTCAAAATATGATGGTCATAAGAATGGGTAACTGCAGCAAATCAGATATTCGTGAACAATCCTTGTTCATTTTCAATGATCATGGAACACCCACAGATCGGAGGACGCCCGTGCAAACTACATTCCTGCGATAGGGTTAGGGTTAGTCTACTTCTACTGGCAGAAGTCTACTTCAAACTGCCCGTTCATCGCAGAGGTACGTGTGTCAGTTTATGTGAGGTACACAACTTGCAGCTTTCCAGAAACCCGTCATACAATGTTGACATGAGTTACCTAAGCTCATTACCGCCCTAACTGGCTGCAAAGCTCCCCAAGCTTCTATTGTGAAAAGCCATCAGGCCATAGTCTTCAGTTTGACTGACAAGAATATTTGGATTGTTAAGAGATGGAAGTATGTTTTGGTATGGAAGGAGCTGAATAAAGTTATTAAGCTCAGAGCTTAATCGTGCAGGTTTTGTACTTCAAGCACATAGGGTGGTCAAGTTTTGTTTTCTTAGTCTTTCACATCTCAAAACTATGTACATTACACAAGTATGTTCACCTCGAATTCATACTTTTCATTTAAGTATGTCAAACAACATTTAAAGTTTTCACATGCATAATACATAAAGAAACCAATTTTGTTGCAATTGAAGTCTGATTATTTTAGTAATGTTGATCTGACAGCCCTGGCTGTGGGTGACCTTAGCTTCCGCTTGAAGGTCAAAATATTACATTTCAGCAACGCAGGAAAACCTATCCTATTTACATTATATTTTACAATAACATTTAACCAGTCTGCAAGTTCATCTACTGGAAATGAAATAATGTCTTTTACAATACAGAATTAAATATAAAAGCCTCAATTAAATCTGTTATCTAATTAGATTCATACCTAAGCACTTGACTGGCAAATGAGGATCAGCAACACAGTAGCACAGGGAAAAATGGGGAAAGCAATTATCTACATGTTAAAGAGTTACTGTCAATATGAAACAAACAAATCTTGCATCAAACCTAAACAAGTAGGGATTTAGACTTCCTCAAAATCATTCAAGCTCTCAAGATATCAAAGTAACTACTGAAAGCAATTTGGGATTCTTTTGAGGGGGAAAACAAAATTATGAACCAGGAAAGTAAGCCCTGAAAGTCTTGGCACTGATTATTTGTTGAAAGTTCCCATATGTTGCTCCAGGTCCAATTAAGACTGTATACATGGAGTTGCAATTAAATTACAGAAATGTCTATGGGCTGTGCTCCCTCCTGCCTCTGATCTGCCAGCAAGAAAGAAGGGAACGCTGATGGAAAATCAGTAGGTGGTCTTTGGCTAAGACTACATTTCATACTCGTCAGTACCCTTATTTGGACTACAATATATGAAATAATTATTTTAAATCTTCTTCTCCTACAAGCTGCTGATGAGGATGATTCTTCACAAGTAGCAACACTGGTTAGGTACAGTGGCAAGATGGTAAGAATGTTAGACATACACGGTTTATTTTGCGGGGGAGCAGGGTGGTACAAGAACGATTGGCTGCATTGTTACCTGGTTGGAATAAGTGACTGACTGTTCAAGTCGTAAACTAAATAGCCAATTTTAACTTAGAAGCAGTGATTGGGACAAGGAAGGAATACAAAGGGTCACTTGATTTCAAGGAAAGGTAATTAGAAGGGAATGAAGTACAAGTTCTTGCAGGCTGAGAATGGGGACTGCAGGGTGGATGAGTGACTGACCACAGCACTGTCATATAGGGAGCCACTCAAGTCGAGAGGCAAAAGGAATGTAGCAGATGTAGGGGACTGTACAATTTGGAGGGTAGATAGTGTTTTCTGCAGCTGTGAGCAACAGTCTCTAAGTCTGCATTGCCTGCCTGATGCCAGGGTTGAGAACATCTCCTCAGGAACTTGGAATGGGAGGTGAGGGATCAATTTGTCATTGTCCACATTGGTATCAACGACATTGACAGGATACAAAGGAGGTTTAGTTGAAAGATTTTGAACAGTTAGGAGCAAAATTAAAAAGCAGAAACTCCAAATTAATAATCTTGGAATTACTACTTGGCAAAAGGTTAATAAAGTCAAGGCATTAAATGCATGGCTCAAATATTGGTGTGGGAGGAGTGAGTTTTAATTCATGGGGCACTGGCTCCAGAAGGGTAGAAGGGAGCTGCTCTGCTAGAACAGGCTTTGCTTGAACCATTCTGGCCCCAGCAATCTGGCAAAGCAAATAATCAGATTTGTAGAGAGGGCCATAACTAACTGAGGAAAGGTAGCAGGTTCGAAAGAGGGGGGAAGGTTAGTTCTGAAGACGGGATAAGTAGACTTACAAAACAAAGAGATACAGTGACATTGCAGGGCAGCAATTCAGGTAGTGATACCCAGGGTGGGACAGAAAGGGATAGTGTACAAATATTTTAAAAAGTAACAAAAATGGCCCAGGCCTGTTTTTGCACTGGGAATGGGAATGGGAATGGTGTGTGGAGGCAAAAAGGCAAAATTAATGGTTCTTCACATAAAAACACCTAGTATTCAGATCAAACTAAAATGAATTAATGGCGCAAATAGAGGTTACTGGACACGATCTTACAGCCATTACGGAGACACAGTTACAAGATCAAAGCTGGGAACTAAAAATTTTGAGGATGTGACTTTTCAGAAAGACCGAGGAATGAACAAGTAGTAGGTAGCTTTGTTGTTTCTGATTGGAATAAGTATGATAGCAAGAAAAGATACTGGATAAAAAGATGTAAAATCTACATTGAGTACTGCGCGCTTCCAATCTACTTGGAATATTGCGTAGCGTTCTGGTCACCACACTACCAGAAAGATGTGGATGTTTCGGTGAGGGTACAGAAAAGGTTTACCAGGATGTTGCCTGGTATGGGGGATTTTAGCTATGAAGAAAGGTTGGATAGACTGGGTTTGTTTTCACTGGAATACAGGAGGTTGAGGGGCGACCTGATAGAAGTTCATAAAATTGTGAATGGCACTGATAGAGTGGAAAGTAAGAAAGTTTTTTTCCCAGGAGGAGGGGTCAATTTCTTTGGGACACAGGTCCAAGGCGGGGTAGGGGGAGTTTGAGAGATGTGTGAGGCACGTTTTCTAGGCGAATGCCTGGAATGCGCTGCCAAAGGTGGTGGCAGAAGCAGACACAAATAGCAACATTCAAGAAACACCTGGACGAACGCATGAATAGGAAGGGAATAGAAGGATGCAGATCTTGTTAATGAAGACAGTTTTAGCACGGAAGGGCAAAATGTGTCAGCGCAGGCTTGGAGGGCCAAAGGGCTTTTCCTGTGCTCTTAGGCTCCGAAGTAAGAAATAACAAAGGGAAAAAGACACTGGTGGGAATAGTCTACAGACCTCCTTACAGTAGTTATACTGTAGGAAAGGGAATAAATTATGAGATAATGAGGACATGTAAAAAAGACAATACAGTGCAAGAGTGTACAGTTTTTATTAATGATCAGCAGAAAGGCATTTAGATGAATTCACTGAGAATTATTTGCAAATATTTTTATATGAAAGAAACATTCTCAACAGTCGAAGCCATGAATCTGTGGATGTAAAATATGGAAATTATGAGTGACGGCATGTGCAAAACCCTGTTTATGCGTAATTGATAACAAATGCTAAGACCTGGATTTGCCCCTCCAGAGAAGTGATGTGGAGTGGGCAAATAATCAGTTGGGTTGGAATCAAGGGAGAAACCTGTCCCCTTCCCATCAGCTCAGCAATTCCTGCTCCTATGATGCTGCTTGGCCTGCTGGGTTCATCCAGCCCCACACCTTGTTAGCTCAGCAATTAAGTCTGGGATGCAGGGCCCATAGTCTAAGCTTTGAAATTGTCACCAATTAAAGCCCTTAAGTGGTCAGTTATACCACATAAAGGCCCCATCCCGTCTGGGCTACAATTATTTCAGCACAAAATTAATTGAAGCTCTACGGTAGCCAATGGTTTCTTGGAGCTCGGCACCTCAAAATTTCAGCTTGTGACCCACTCGGGATCCTGACCCCAAATTTGGCAAGCCCTGGCCTAGGACTTAGTGAGTGAAGGGAGTAGCATCTGAGAACCAGACCCCCACCCTGGTTTCAGAACCCCTGATCCCTCTCCCTATCCCTTTCCCAGAAAGGCCCCAAAACAACACTTACCTGTCTTGATGCTGATCCTCCATCACAGAGTCCCAATGTGGCTGAGTTTTTGAAATGCCAGCCCCTGGCAGTTCCAGTTAGGTAGGACTTCCTGGTACGGTTTTGTAATTCCAGTCAAAAGTCTACCAGCAGCCATATAGCTGCCTTTTGACAATCAAACAGGTAGGTTTTCAGACAAAATGCAAGTTTCCTTCCCACTAAACTTTCCGACTTTCATACTCAGTCGGAAATTTGGAAAATCCCAGCCAAAGGCAATTTAAAGTCAGGAGTCAAATAGTTAAACCGTTAAAAGGCAGTTTTCTTACTTTTGTAGGTAAAATGAGTACAGGGTAGTGATTAAGATTTTTGCAACTTGCTTTAAACAGATTGGGCAATCATTAGTTACAGAAATGTTGCAAGTCTGCACACTGCAAGCCCTCTCGAATTCCAGTAATAAAAATTCTCTCCTGCTGTCATGTTAAGGGTTTGAAAGATCTGGATTCTTAGCTAAATGATTACCTCAGCCTTGTTAATCCTTTAAAAATTGTACAAGGTATTTTGAAAGCAGTTGTTCAGTTTAACAGAAAACAAACACTCCATTTTAAAATAAGTTGCAATTAACACTTCAGGGCATTGTTAACCCTCACAAATTTGTCTTAAAGAAGGGAACCATATGAAGGTGGCAATTTGAAAAAAAAGCCTATACAGTGGTTAATAGAAAATGTCACACACTAAATGTAGCCTTTTAAGTGTCATAGAGCACCACAGTTCTAGGTTATCCATAACTAACGGAAATGATGAGCGGATATGCTTCCAAAAAAGGACATGAGAAACCTATGCCTTGAAATATACTCATTTCAGAAGCTCAATAATTAGTTTTAAGCCACCTGCAAGTGATAAAAATCAGGAAACAAAGTATTAAATGCTCGATAAAAATGAGATGTACAAATTTACCAATGAGAATTGAATTACAAGTCAACAGGGGTCAGATGATCAAAGGATAGAAAAAACATTTTTTTAAACAATGATTTAAATTGTGAGGAGATATATCCTACAGCTATATAATTGTAGGAGTGTACATTTATTTGTGAAAGGCACTTCTGGCAAAGTGGTAGCGTCCCTACTTCTGGGCCAAAAGGCCTGGTCCAAGTCTCACCTACTCTAATGACATCTCTGACCAGGTTGATTTGAAAATCTACATTTACTTATGTATGTACATGTACGTAGATGTGGCTTAAGTACGCAAAGTGAGGAGGAAGGCGGCTTACCAGTAATTTCAAAAAGTTTGTCAGGTAGAATGTTCAGTTTCGAAAATGTAGCAAGAGCGGTTATTTCTGATTGTTGACTCTCCTTGCATTCATCTGCGTTTATTTGATCTGCCCATAGGACGGCTTTCTCTCCCCGTACAAGGCGCTCCAACTCATTGAATTGTGTTACTGTCTCTGCAGTTGCAAGGTTAGCTTCTTTCAGAGTATAAAACTGTTTACGTACAATCTGCAGTAGAGTAGTCACTAACCTATGATTGAGAAAAATGTGGCAATCAGTTTCATTACTCAGCTGAAATGACAATCAGCTCTCTCAGAACCCCCTCACACTCTTCCCAGGAGGCCAGGATTTAAATCCCTGGAACACAGTTTGTTGTTGATCAGATTCTGCCAGTATTTTGGCATTCACCACTCACCATGATAGGGAATTCCACTGCAGCTCACTCCTCACTTTTTGTAAGCAGTCATCAGCCAATCAAGGTTATACAGTTGACTGTTTACATCTTGAAGTGACATGATGCTGGCATGTGGTTTCCCTTTTCATTATGGTCCCTTTGATTTTTTGCTTAAACAATTTTACATTTAATCATCTCATGTATTTAGCTTAATTACTTGATAGGATTTTACATTTATTTTATCCCTGTTCCCTTCAATCTGTACTTTTTTCATCAGTAATATCCTCCCCTTTAAAAGAGGCCACACCCAGAATATTAACACATTCATCCTTTTTAATGCTGCTTGACAAGTGTTTACAGCGTTGTTTCCTTTTCAGAGCTACAACATCTATAGCTTTTCCCCCACACAGTATTTTTCACTTTACATTCTGATTATGTTCAGAGAACCATTTAATGGGCATATTTTGAGCTAACATTAAAGAATAGATTTTCAGGAAAGGACTGTCTGGTTTGGACTGTACCTAATCCCTTTCCTTGCCGATATCAAACAGAAATTGACAGAAAATACTGATCACACCCAGCAACACAGTTAGTATCCGAAAACAGCTGAGAGAGATTGGATCACTAAGGAATTAATCAGTCTCAAATTTCAAAAGGTGATAGGGATCATTTCTGGGGGCAGTGTTCTCTGCTTTCTTTCAGAGTATTACTGATTGAGGTATTAGCATGGACTTCAGAGTGAAACAGAAATCGGATTGGGTCACTGTGTTCTTTCCAATTGCGTTGTTTGACTTTACTGCAAAACTTCGGCCCAGTGGCTGGTGTTCTTTACTGGGAAGAGATGTTGGGAATTTGCCACCTTCTTAAATAAAGGATGACTGCCAAGTTGGAGCATTTACAAGTGATTCAGTTAAGGAAAAAAATCAAACAACAGAACGTACAACTAACTGCAATGCCTCGGAGATAACAAGCATGGGGCTGGATGAACACAGCAGGTCAAGCAGCATCATAGGAGCAGGAAACTTGACGTTTCGGGCCTAAACCCTTCATCAGAATGCCTCGGAGTGGGGTTCAATGTTTTAATGAAGCTCGGGTTGTGGTTGGAGTTGTTGGTTGGTTCGCTGAGCTGACTGGTTTCATGTAAACGTTTCATCTCCCTTCTAGGTGACATTGTAAGTGCTGTGTAGCCGCCATTGAAATGCCATTGTTCTGTCCTGCTCTGAATCAAATGAATTTACTAGACCTATGCCTTATCACACACTTTGTCTTCAATCGCCAGGAACACGAACAAATTAATGGAACATCCAAGGGTTCACCCATCTCGGGGCTCATAGCGGAAGCTGTTATGCAAAGACCAGAATGCACAACCGTCCCCCAGATCCAGGCTAAATTATGGGTTTGATACATGGACGATACCTTCGTGATCATTAAACGAGCAAAGTTAGAAGAAACACACCACCTCATTAACAACATATTCACTGGGATCAAGTTCACTAGGGAAAAAGAGAACAACAATCAACTCCCGTTTCTAGATATGATGGTGGAACGAATGAACAACAGGGATTTCCTTACCGGCGTATAGAGAAAGACTACACACACAGACCAAATCCTGAATTACAACAGTAACCACCCCAGCGTCCACAAACAGGGTTGTGTTAAGATTCTGTTTAAATGAGCGATAACTCACTGCAACACCCCAGAACTGCGCAATACGCTCGTTCCAATACACTTCCACATAGAAGGACATCAATTTGACTCTGACAAAGTTACAGTACTAGGACAAGCGAGATGAAGACAAGCATGAGAATTCCGGGAGACCTGGTTTTTGACCACCGATGTGGCAATTAACAAACATGTTTAAATAGACACCATCTACATACCACTACAGTACAAAACCAGAAACAAGACTGCCCACCATGACAAACTGGACCATATAAATTCAAAGCGGGACAGAACAATGGTGCTTCAATGGAGGCCTCACAGCAACAATGTCACCTCGAAGGGAGGTGAAACGTTTGCATGAAAACCAGTCAGCTCGGCGAGCCAACCAACAAATCCAGTGGAGTTCAAGTCGAGTAGAGTATACTCAACAACAGATGAATTGGTTCAAACTTCTTGCCCCAGGCACAGTCACATGCTGGTTCACTAATGAGCTTTAGAGAAGGAAATCTGCTGTCCTTACCTAGTCTGGCCTACATGTGACTCCAGACCCACAGCAACTCAATTCAAGGGCAATTTAGGGATGGAGAATAAATATCAACCCTGCTGGTGACACCCATATCGCATTCAACAATAAAAGGACAGCTTTTGATATTCATTTCCTAAACAACATTCTGGATAGTAAAGGTCAGGATCAAGCTTGGGACTTCCTCATCCATACTAAATTAGTATGCCCATACTTCATGGCCATTCTGATTCATCCTTACTTTTCCGTCTGTCGACGGTCTCGATCCTGTAGCATCATCAGTTGGGTTATGTATTCGCTGTGTTGCTTTAAGCTGTTCAGTTCAGTCTCTAATAGAAGTTTCTGCAAACTCAATTTCAAGACCTGTTCATCAAGAAATTTTGAAAGAAATTAATGCACTCGTCACCGTACCTTTCCCTTTCTAGAAGCATAATTGCTTTCTGCAGCTTTGCTCTCATGTAGTCTACACACTTAAGCCTGGAGGATAGGAGTAATGGGACCAGGGTCTTCTCCATAACTAGAATCAGCACCTCAGAATTCACCTTATTACTGGGCACTTTCATCAACTTTCTGCTTGGTATGTCATTTAGCAACACAGCAGAAACCTGAACTCATGCAGCAGTAGGAGCCAAGTCTAAATAACAAACAGTCACAGACTTAAATGTGGTGTAATGTGACTTGAAAAATTTCACAGTGTCTCTAAAGCCTTAGTCTGCCTCAATAGTGTTAACTTGCCCCAAAATTTCATGCCAACATGACTTTTCAACATTTTAAAGTAAAGCAAAGGAACAGGAAACAATTAGTAAAATTTGTTTAACTCAAAGCGCCTGGAGGAAGAGGTATGACTCCAATTCAGCAGCAATTGATCCCTCTAATACCTGAGGCACTGATTGGCTTCTTCCATCTGAATTTATTTTATTCCCCATCTCGGACAGGAGGCTCCCATTCTCTTTGAGCTTTTCTTCGACTTGCTGCATCTGTTCCAGCAGATAGTCACGGCGCCTATTGGAGGATGCCTGGCTACGTTCAAATTTACAGGAAGCCTGTCCAGTTAGATGAACCAGAATTATTGCAGTCTGTAATTGATTCATTCACAAAATTCTGACATAACATTCTTAACCTCAAAAAAAGGCAAGATATCAAAACCATTCAATTAGAATTGCATTGCATTGCCTAAAACTTTGAAGTGCTTCGTGCAAGAGCTATTCTTTACTATGTAACCATCAAGAATGAAAAAAGCCTGCATTTATATAGCAACTTTCAGAAAAACTTGTATTTACATACAGCACTGTTCAGGTAATAAAACATTAACACTCTTCACAGAAGTACTATAAACTTGACACTGAGCAACAAGAGAAATTAGGGCAGATGACCAAAAGCTTGGTCAAAGCAGGTTTTAATCAGTGTTTTAAAAGAAGAGAAAAGTGAGCACCTTGGCAGATGAAGGGAAAGCCACTAATAGTGGAATGGCTAAATTATGAGTGAAGTGACCAGAATTATGAGTAGTTATATGCTGGAGGATTGTAGCAGATTACAGTTAGGCATGGTAGAGACCATGGAGGGATTTGAAAACAAACAAACTGAGGTTTCACCTCAATTCCTACCAACAGCAGAAATTATGGTAGCATTTGACTTAATTCAAAGGATTTCTGGCTTGCTAAGTGTATGGAGGGTTGAATGTGGAAGACTGGCCAGGAATGCATCAGAATATTCATATTGAGAATTAACAAAGGCACATGAGCTGAGACAGGATGATTTTTTAAAAAAAATTAATTTTATTTATTATTTTCACATATACCTAGGTACAGTGAAAAGTTCTGCTTTGCGTGCAGTACAGGCACATCTTACCATACAAAGTGCATTAGGGTAATAGAACAGAGCGAAGAATATAATGTTACGGCTGCAGAGAAGGTGCACAAAGAATGAGATCAACATTAAATTTAAAATTTGAGAAATCCAAAAAAATGGATGGAAAGTTGGCTTGCGTAATGTACTGGGCTGTGTTCACCACTTTCTGTAGTTTCTTACAGTTCTGGGCAGAGCAGTTGCTATACCAAACTGTGATGCATCCAGATAGAATGCTTACTATGGTGCATCTATAAAAATTGGTAAGAGTTTTTAATGGATATGCCAAATTTCCTTAGCCTCCTAAGGAAGTAGAGGCGTTGTTGTGCTTTCTTGATCGTAGTATCAATGTGGGTAGACCAGGACAGATTGCTGGTGATCATCATTCCTAGGAACTTGATGCTCTTGACCATTTCCACCTCAACACCATTGATGTAGACAGAGGCGTGCCCTCCACCTTGTTTCCTGAAGTCAGTGACCAGCTCCTTTGTTTTGCTGATGTTGAGGGAGAGATTGTTGTCTTTACACCATGCCACCAAGCACTCTATCTCTTTCCCGTATTCTGTCTCTTCATTGTTTGAGATCCGGCCTACAACAGTGGTGTTGTCAGCAAATTTGTAGATGGAGTTATGACAGAATTTGGTCACACAGACACGAGTGCATACGGAGTATAGCAATAGGCTGAATACGCAGCCTTGCGAGGTGTTGAGGATTATCATGGAGGATTTGTTGTTTATTCTCACTAATTGTGGTCTGTGGGTCAGGAAGTCCAGGATCCCGTTGCAGAGGGCGGAGCAGAGACCTAGGCCTCCGAGTTTGGAGATTAGTTTTGTTGGAATTGCAGTGTTGAAGGCAGAACTGAAGTCAATAAGTAGGGGCCTGATGTAGGTATCCTGGTTATAAAGATGTTCGGGGAAGGGGGAGTGTAGGACCAGGAACATGGTGTCTGCCACAGACCTGTTGTGACGGAATGCGAACTGCAAGGGGTCAAAGCAGGCTGGGAGGCTAGAGCTGATATCATGGAAGTTGAAATAGGTAGCCTTGGTGATGGTATGGCTACAAGTTTGGAAGCTCATCTTTGCTATCAAATATGACACTGAGGATCTAACAGTCTGGTTGAATCTCAGATACTTACTTTGGACGACAATGCAAATATAATAGTATACTCAGAATGTTGTAAATCTTGAAGTTAATGAAAAGCTTTGAAATTGTAATTATTGTTGTAATATTAGAAAAGCTGCATGGCAATTTGTATACAGCAAATTATCTGATTTCTGGTATTGCTTGTTAAAGAATATTGTCCAGGAGAGCTGTACTGCTCTTCTTTGAATAGTGCCATGGATCTTTTTACACTTAGCTGAGAAAAGAATAAAGGGAACTTTAGTTCAATGTCTCTTTTGAAAGACAGCACTTCCAGCTGTGTAGCATTTCATCAATGCCAATTAGATTTGTCATAACAATTTGATAGTGATCCAAGACAAGTACAGAAGCTAGTAGTCTCCTTTGCAACATTTTGTTTTATACATGGGATGTGGGCAATGCTGACTGGCTCAGCATTTATTTCCTGCATTTGGTTACCCTTGAGAAGGCAGTGGTAAGTTGCCTTCTTGAACTTGTTACGGTCCATGTGCTGTAGGAAGACGAACGATGCTGTTAGAGATAGAGTTTCAGGGTTTGACCCAGTGACACTGAAGGAATGACAATGTATTTCCAAGTCAGGATGGTGAGTGGCTTGGAGGGAAGTTTGCAAATGATGATGCTCCCACGCATCTGTTGCTCTGGTCTTTCTAGACGGATGTGGTTATGGGTTTGGAAGATGCTGTCAAAGGAGTTTTGGCGAATTTCTGTGGTGTCTTGTAGATTGCATACGCTGCACACACAAATTTTGCCGCAGTCCCTGCAGCAAGTAGGTGTGTATGTGGATTTTTTGTTTACTTTGGGCAATGTAATGCCTGGACAGAAAGGCATTCTATGGAGCAGCAAGAAACATGAAACAGATAAATTTTTTTTTGATAGCTATTCATCCAGCTTTTGTACTGTACTTATCTATTAGCTCTGACAAATCATGACTATCCAGGACTTAATTCAGGCAGCAGCTGTGGTGTTGGTTTAAAAGCTTACAGGATATGTATACCTACTAATTATAGCCATATTTCAGCATGGTATTCTTTTCCGCCAGCTGTGAATTACATAGACTGATAGGCAGGTATCACAGGTATTTTATGAAATGAAGAGCACAATTTTGCTATTTTGTTTTTTTTCTAATTATTAAAAAGAAATGTACAGAGGCAAATGGGCTTGACCTCCAGTGATTTCTATCATCCCCTTTGGGAAATTGTTTTCTCTCCCATCCGGTGCTCCCCCTGATAGAATGAGAGGCCTCACAGTTTTCTCAGACTGCAGGATTTTATTTTAATCACCGACTTCATTACCACCATCACCATTTTTAAGAGCTCCTAAACTCCTAACAATTATTTTACTGATAATTTTGTAGTTTCCTGAATACATAAGTCTAAAGTCTGAGTGATCTGAAACAAAACTATCAACAGGAGCTATGACTATAATGTGAGCAGTATTTCAACTTACCTACAAAACAGCAAATCTTTCTCAATGTCCAAATCCGGTAATTGTATCATGAGTGACTAGTGACGATTCAGTGCAAAGATGTGAACAAAATCTATTTTGGTCAGAATTGTGGATTGACTTTATTCTGTCTCACAAGAACATAAAGAATAGAAGTCGGAGTTGATCATTCAGCTCCTCAAGCCTGCCCCACCTTTCTATAAGATCATGATTGATCTGCCCAGGCCTCAAATTCTTGCATGCCAGCTCTTCATAGCCCTGAACTCCCCATTATTTTAAAAGGCTACTGAACTCCTCTTTAAATATTTTCAGTGACCTAGCCTCAACAACTGTCTGGGATAGAGAATTCCAGACACTCATAACCCTCTGGGAGAAGAAATTCCTTTGCATTTCTGTTTTAAATGAGTGTCCCCTTATTCTGTAATTTTGTCCCCTACTTTGACATAGATTGGGAAAGGGGAAGGTTCAATAAAAACTGGGTGTCCTTGCCCACCAGTCACTGAAAGTCAGCATAGAGGTACAGTAATGCTGAAGAAAGCAAATGGTACGTTGGCCTTCAGGATTCAAGTACCGGAACAGGAATGTCTTGCTGCAATTGTACAGGGCCTCAGTGAAACCACACCTGGGGTACTGCATGCAATATTGGTCTCTGCATCGGAGGAAAGATGCGCTGGCTATGGAGGGAGTGCAACAAAGGTTTGCTAGACTGATTCCTGGAACGGCAAAACTAATGTATGACTGGATTGGTTAGATTATATTTACTGGAATTTAGAAGAATATTCCTGATAAACCAGGGGTCACTGTCTAAAGATACAGAATAGGCCATTTAGGACTCAGCTGAGGAGAAATGCAATCACTCAAACAGTGGTGAGCCTGTAGACTTCTCTGCGACAGAAAGGTGTTGAGGTGGGAACATTGAATGTTTTCAAGAAGAGATCAAAGGATATAGGAGAAAGGTGGGAACAGGGGACTGAGTTGGATGATCAGCCATGATCATGTTGGCTGACGGAGTAGGCCTGAAGGACAAATGGCCTACACCTGCTCCTATTTTCTACATTTCCAAGTACTTTGCTACTTTGGTGACTAAATCAAAACACTTATACAAATGATTACTAGCACATTGCAACTGTCACAGTTGTAGCAATAGATTGAAAGAATCAAATCTGTTTAAAAGCTACTCAAAATTAATGACTAATATTAAAGAACGGAAGAGCTATTGTATTTAGTTAATACATCCCAGCAAAGATATCCCAGCAAAGATATCCCAGCATATTGTTGCATAAACGGCCCAATTATCCAGATGATTCAACTTTAAAATGGAAAGTCTTACCTGTTCTAATCGTTGTTCGGTGCACAGTATTTTAATTCTCTCTTGGTCCCGTAATCGAAAGGATGTTTTCAGCTCCATTTCTTTTGCAAGTGCTTCTAAGTCAAAATAGCTCTTTTGAATCATTTGGCGATCAGCAAAACCCTCCTGCAAAGACTTCAGCCAGCTGGAAAGTGAGAAATGAAAAGAATAGTTTGGAACTGTTCTCAGAATGGTGAATTTGCTCAGCAACTTATGAGGAATTGTAGTTGATGAAATGACGGCTTGGCAAACTCAAAGATGCAAATGTTAAGGTAATTCGATAAGTATTAAATCACATATAGTACTACGCACATATTTATATAGGAGCAAGCCTGCCCCCACCTCCCCAACTCCATTAAATAAGATCATAATGATCAGCCCCAGGCGTCAAGTCTTCTTCAATGCCTGCTCATCATAGACCTTAAATCCCTGGTATTTCAAAAATATATCTACCCCTTCTTTAAAGGCTTCTGATGACGTAGGTTTCACAACTCTCTGGTTTAGAGAATTCCAGAGATCTACGCCCCTCGGAAAAGAAATTCCACTGAATCTTAATTTTAAATGAGTGTCCCTTTATTCAGTCACTTTGTCCCCTAGTTCGAGATTTCCCACTGGTGGAGTCATTTTCTCTACATCAACCCTGTCAACCCACCTCAGAATCTTGAATATTTCAATAAGATCACCCTTCATTCTTTTAGATTCTATTAAATAAAAGCCTAACTTGTTTAGTCATTCATGATAAGTCAACCACTTCATCACAGAAACAAAGTGACCAAACCTCTTTTGAATTGAATTGCCTCCAATGCCAGTATATGTTTTCTTAAATATGGGAGCACTATCGTATATATTACAACCTTTAAAAAGTATTTATGTGAGCATTTGAAGAATCATAACGTTTGAGGTTATGGGCCTGGTGCATGCCAGTGGGATAGTGCAAGTGGTAGTATATTTTTGGCAGAACAGCCTCTGCCTCTTCTCTATTGTATGATTCCATGATTCTTGTTACAAGGCATCCCTGATTTTAAACTCTAATCCCTGAGCATCATAAGCCGAAATTCCATTTTTTGTCTTAATTAATTGCTGCACTTGCACGCTACTTTTTTGACTTTAATGCACAAGAACACCCAGATCCCTCTGCACTGCACATTTTTGAATACTCTCTCCATTTAAATAATAGTCTACCTTTTGGTTGTTCCTACCAAATTGCATGACTGCACACTTTTCTACATTAAACTTCATCTGTCAAGTTTTTGCTCCCACACACAACTTATCTATATAGTTTTTATGTCCTCATCACAACATGCCCTCCCACATATTTTATGTTGCCAGCAAATTTGGATAGATTACATTCTGCTCATTCTCCAAGTCATTAACATAGATAGCAAATGAGGTTCTAGGACCGATCCTTGTGACAATTCACTCATTAAGTTTTTCCAACCTGAAAATAACCCATTAATTCCAACTCTGCTTTATGTGTATTAACCAATGTTCAATACATGCTACTAATATTACCCCTAATACAGTGTAGATCCTGTCCTGTGCAATAACCTTTCATCTGGAAGCTTATAGGATGCCTTCTGGAAATCCAAATCTACCGGTTCTTCTTTATCAACACTGCCTGTTATAGCCTCAAAGAACTGTAGCAAATTTGTCAAACATGATGGCCTTTTAATAAAATCATGCTGAGCTTTTCTAAATGTTCTGCTATTTCTTCCTTAATAACGGAATCTAAAAATTTGCTAATGACAGATGTTAGGTTAAAAGAGTTATAGCTTCCTGCTTTTTGTCTCCTTCCCTTCTTGAATAAGCGTGTCTTTAATGGTTTTCTAATCTGCTGGAAATGTCCTGGAATCCTGACAGTTCTCGAATATTTCAGCCAAGGCCTCCACAAACTCTGCAGCCATTTCCTTCTTCCCATTAGGACTTTGATTATCTGATATCTTTGGATCTTTATAGTGTCCTCCACCATGAAGACCCAATACAAAATATCGGTCCCCATTAATTTGCCTGTTGTATCCCCCACAGTCCGCACACTTACTTTAGAGGCTCTCTTTGTTTTTATATTACCTAAAGAAGCTCTTGTTGTTTGTTCTTATATTTCTGGCTAACTTATTTTCTAACCAATTTTCACCCCCTTAATGAACTTTTTAGGCACCTGTTGCTGTTCCTGCTTTAGACAATTCTTTCTTCATGTTAGTGATTCCCTGTTACGTTGAGAACAGTGTTTTGAGATCTGAGTTGCTTTGCCTCAAACTGAATTTGAAATTCTACCATGTTGTGATAGCTGTCCCCTTGAGAATCCTTAACTACAAAATCTCTTATTAATCCTCTCTTATTACACATTACTAGATCTAAAATAGCCTGTTAACAGGTAGGTTCAACAATGTACTTGTCTAAGATGCAATCCCTTCTATGCTCTACAAATTAATCTTCCATGTTCCCTGGTCCATCTGAACTATCCAGTCAAAATGCAGATTAAAATCATCCATGACATTTGTAGCGCCCATCTTACATGTGTCCAACTTTTCAATTTATACTTTGTCCTATAGTGAGGCAATTGTAGATGCGTTATGAGGCACTATCGCCACGCTAGATGGGACAGACTTAAAACCAATCTAGCAACACAAGACTGGGCATCCATGAAGGCACTGTGGGCCATCAACAGGAGCAGATTTGTACTCCAGCACAATCTGCAACCTCATGGCCTGACATATCCCCCACTCAACCATTACCATGCAACCATGGTTCAATGGAGAATGCAGAAGGTCCTAACAAGGGGCAGCACTATGCATACCTAAAAATGAGGTGTCAACCTGGTGAAGCTACCAAATAGGACTACTTTTGTGCATAACAGTTTAAGTAGCAAGTGATACAGCTAAGCAATTCCACAACTAACGGATCAGATCTAAGCTCTGCAGTCCTACCACATCCAGTCAGAATGGTGGTAAACAATTCACTGTATGAGGCTGCTCCACAAATATCCCCATCCTCAATAATGGAAGGGCCCAGCAAATCAGTGCAAAAAAGCATTTTCAGGAATCTTCAGCTAGAAGTACTGAGTCGATGATCCATCTCAACCTCCTACAGTAGTCCCCAGCATCATAAATACCACTCTTCAGCCAATTTGATCCACTCTGTGTAATATCAAGAAGTGGTTGGAGGCACTGGATACTGCAAAGGTTATGGGCCCTGACAACATTCCGGCAATAGTACTGAAGACTTGTGCTCCAAATCTTGCTGCAAACCTAGCCAAGCTCTTTCAGTACAATTACAACATTGGCACCTGCCCGACAATGTAGAAAATTGCCCAGGTATGTCCTGTACACAAAAAGCCGAACAAATTCAACCCAACCAATTAACCAGCAGCCCAGTCAGTCTACTCTCGATCATCAGTAAATTGAAGCAAAGTGTTCTCAGCAGTGCTATCAAACAGCAACACAAACCTGTTCAGTGACACCCAGTTTGGATTCTGCCAGGGCTACTCAGCTTCTCATTACAGCCTTGGTTTAAAAGTGGACAAGAGAGTTAAATTACAGAGGTGAGATGGGAAGAGACAGCCCTTGACAATCAAGGCTGCACGTTACAGAGTGTGGCATCAAACAGCCCTAACAAAGTGGAATCAATAGGTATAAGGGCAAACTCTCCACTGGTTGGAGTCATACGTGGCACATAGGAAGGTGTTGTTTGTGGGAGGTCAGTCATCTGAGTTTCAGGACATCTCTGCAGGAGTTCCTCAGGGTAGTGTCCTAGGCCCAACCATCTTCAGCTGCTTCATCAATGGTTTTCCCTCCATCATAAGGTCAGAAATGGGGATGTTCACCAAGTGGGAATGATTGTACAATTTTCAGCATCATTTGCGACTTCTCATATACTGAAGCAGTCCATGTTCAAATGCAACAAGATCTGGACACTATCCAGGTTTTGGCTGAAAAGCGCCAAGTAACATTCACACCACACAAATGTCAGGCAATGACCATCTCCAACAACAGATAATCCAACCACTAGCCCAATTTGAGGCTACAATGAGATCAGACATAACCTTATTAAAAGGTGGAGCACACACCAGACCCTGAGTAGTTTACCCCTGCTCCTTGTTTATGTACTTGTATGCATTATTCCCAGTCTTCTTTGAATAAATCAAGCTATTTGAATGTATAATACTGGCTTTGCCAAAGCAAAATTCATATAATCGTGAAATAGCGCAGTTTCTCATTAACTGCAGATAAAACCTGCAAGTAAAAGCAAGTACTTGAAGCATTGCGAGTTGCAGGAGCATAAATTATCAGTCATTAAGAATTGGAGGATGTAACTGTCAAGTTACTATCATAGACCATTAGCACAATTACAACGATACCCACGTATTTGCACAAATTAGTTCAAACCTTGGACTCCCATCAACATTTTCAGTTCTTCTCTAGTTGGCAAGCCAATTATAGTTGCGTTTAAAGGCAGAGCACCCACAAGAGTATTATCTCAGCCAAAAGTATTCTTCAACACCTCTAGAGGCAATTTACAAGCAGGGTAAGCCATTCCATTCGGAGCTCCACTCTGCTCTCCGGTTCTCCTTCTTTGTCCTTTCTTTTATTTCCCCTCCCTTGTTCTCTCTCCTTCTGTACTAATTCTATCCCCCCCCCACCCCTTTTAACTACCTACTAAGGAGATGGGAAGGAGCCAGGTCGTGGATGGGTAGGAGCTGGATCATGACCCGGAACCACGTGGCGGGAGCTGAACATATGGATTGTATTCTGCAGCGATGGTGGATTGAGTGTGGGCTGGAGCGACGGCAGCAGATTAAGAGTGGGCCAGTGAAGCAGTGGTGGCAATAGCAGGCCAGTGAGGCAGACTAGAGTGGGACACTGGCCGTGGCTCTGGTAAGCCCAGAGCCGGACTGCGGCAGTGGAAAGGAAAGTTGGACTCTCCTAAATTATCTTTTTTTTCTTATCTTATTCTAAGTTAATGTGAATGGCACCATGTATGTATGCTAAAGGTACACATTTTTCACTGTATTTGTACATTGAATACACGTGACAATAAACGATTCAATTCAATTCAATTCAATACAGAAGTGGTGCTGGTGTAGGCTGGGGGATGACTGAAATCACTTTCCCATGCTCTTAGTCAACATCATGGGCACTTGGGAGAAAAGCTGACAAAGGTCAATAATGTTTAAAATAAAACCAGGAGGTGCAAAGTTCCCTGAAGGGTGCATTTGCATTGTATCTGTAGCAGCTGTGCAAAGCAATGGAAGCTGCAAAAGTGGAGATGGATCTGAAGTCAGGGCCTAACCTAATGCTGAAGAGAAAGCCTGTACAAACCCAAAACTACTTTGCAGTAATGCTAAATGTTTACATGTATCTTTAGCCGTCAAGTCTGCAGTCATTTGGAATGCTTAATGCAGACTTCAGCTGAATATTTTCAGTACCCAGCTAAGAATGGTATATAAGGAAGAAAAGACATCAAGATTAGATGGTTGATTAATGAGCGCCCTTTTATCCCCCAAACTCTGAGGAATTGTTGACGCCAATTATAATAATTCACCTGTCTACATGCAGTCCCTTGAGGGGTTCCGAGGCCACTTCCAACTCCAAAATCAATCATCTTAACATTCTGCAGGAAAATAACTTCTTCACCTGGGCAATCTACTGCAACATTCTTTACATGCCTCAAACAACCAGAGTGCAATCACCTTTAGCACATGCCGACTCCCCCAGCAACTAGAGGTTTGATGCCTGCGAAATCGACACTTGTCAGATTGTTCAATGGATGAAACAAAAAAGGCTTCCGAACCATCAGACCTAACATCAACAGAGCAGCAGCAACAACTCATTTCCTCTTCCATATTTACAGCTGTTAACAGCCTTGTCCTAAAAGGTTTCAATTGAAAAGTCCTTATGTATTAAAAATACAAGGGCTACAGTAGCCTTAGGAATCGTGATCCTGGGGGTCAGGACTCCGAAAACAGCTGTCTGAGTATCCCCATGCATTTGCTGCTAATACCCTTCCACATGGTACAGGTGAATCTTAAGCATTGTCTGCAAGAATTTATGCAATGTGTAGTTATGACTATGCCGATGCTTGCTTCACGTATTAACCGCTCACCCTACTATGGCTTAATGGTTAAAGAAATTATTACAGTGCTACGTTGACTTGAAATACACCAGCATTGAACTCCTTTCTCCATCAACTTTTATGGAAGCTATCAGTTGGATAAGATTTATGCCGATAGCTCCCAAAGCATTCTAAATATGAACTTTCTAGATTCACGGAGACGGGTTTGTAGAATGAACTATTTTCACTGAAGGTAATTCAGAATGACTGCATCAGTGAGGTTGGTACTCACTGATAACCAGCAAAGTTTACAATTCTATAATCAATGAAGAACAATATTTGTAGTTCAATTTCATAAACCAAATGGCAATCCTTTGTATAAGTACCACAGCAAAATTAGAACTGTAGTTCAGCAGTAGTCACCACCTTCAAAAGGCAGCAAGAGCAGTGTGGGAAAGAAACACGTTTAAAAAAATATTTAAAAATAGCCACGATCCTTTACTTTCATAAAAAATGCAAATATTAAACTCGTAAAAACCCTGCTTAAAACTCCCATAGTAAAAACCCTATTTAAATAAAAAACAATCCTGATTTGTTTCAGTTCCCATTACCTTTGTTATTCACTACAGTACTTTGCGGAATCAACTGCTTTATGTAAAGTATTTTTGAATAATTCAAGACACTATACTGACTGCCCATATTCAATGAGAAATATTATTCAGAATATCTAAAGCAAAACTCAGGCTTTCTTTTAAAGCGAAAAAAGAGAATTGCATTCTTTTACGCTTAACCCACAAAAATCATGTTATATTTTTATCATTGTATTGAATTCAGATTAGGCGTAGCTGAACAGTCAAACCTAAATAAATTTAGATCATCCTTCCTTTTAAGCTGACCGAGATTGTCTGCATTTTCTAAACTCATATTCCTCCCTTTTTACCTCCTATTTAATGCACATCTACATACACTGTGTGCAATTTGCTTTCATTTGTTTCAATGGGGCTGAATTCCATGCAGGTAAGAGAATATGTAAACGCTGAAAACTTAAAATAAAAGCAAAAACAGCTGGAAATACGATGAATATTGGAAGCTTTCAGACAAACCAGCAATAAATTGTAACTTTAATCCATCGTTTCTGATGCAGATGGAAATGCACTGTTTTTTTCAGATTTTACCCCCTTTTGATGAGCACAGTTTTGAACTATCTACAATTCATTTTGAACTTCCTTCTGTTCCAAAGCTCAACTTAATATTCCTCAGTACTGTGGAGGCTTAAAATGTGGAATAAAATGTTTAATTACTAATAACATTTGAAAATTGTTGCCTTATGATTTTATAGACTTTTCCGTTGTACAGATTTTGAAACACAATCTCTTTTTATGCACGAGTTCAGAGATTTAAACTCACTTCATCACACAAGTTTCCAATAAGGACATTTTGTTTTTAAAACCAAGGGTTTACTTGCTAAATAGAGAATGCACTCAAATAGATCAAACATACATGCTAAATTTAATTGACAATAGAACCTCTGCAGCTTCTTCTAGAGCTGGCTGAGCTCTTGCTGAATCTCAAGGTAGTTAGTAAATAATGGATTTCACCTAACAGCAGTTAATGATTTAAATAAAACATTCTGCATTAAATCTGAATACTTTAGCAGGGAAGAAAATAAACTCCAACATTCAGAGCACTGTGAATATACATACAGAGTTTCTAAGAATTTACTGACAAACATAACAAATACCAAGCTACATTTAACAGACAACTAGAAATCTGTTCATAGTCGGAACTTTGGGGCATAGCCAGCATTTACAGTACAAGCTGCAACTGATCCATGCACACCATATTCTGCACAACATTTAAACAGTTGTATTGTTGGATTGAGAAGTTTGAGAAATTATTACTTCAAAGGTTTTGAGGCTGTCCCTGTTCCTTGTGTTTTATTTTACTTTTTATTCTGTTATATTCAAAACTATGTGGGAGAGCTTGGGTATTGGTTTGGACGCGTATTATCCAGTTATGATGAAATCCAAAGGAAATAGTTATCTTTTTAAATAGAGAATCTATCCTTACTTGTCAGATACTAGTTCAATGAAGGAGTGAAATCAGGTTATCCTACCGCTGATGGTGACTGGATGACTTTGCCAACAATGGACTACAACCAAAATTGGAGACAGTACATTTGGCGTCCTCATAGGTCTTCAGCTTTTCTTTCAGTTGTGTGACCTGGGGATAAATAAGATTCCAAAGGAATCAGTCATTGTCCATTTCACCAAGTTAGGCTGTAGCTAATCATGCAGGAATTTATTACTACACAGGAGCTGCAGGCCATGCTCTAAACAGAATTCCACAGAAGCCAGCCACACACAACCCCTCCCTCTGCTATTCAATTAGGCACACCCAAGACTGAGGTTTCTGAGACTCAGAAGGATATAATAAATAACAGCAGCGCTGATGAGTGGATGAATTTGATGATTGGACATAACTTTAATGCCAAACATAATGAAATGGAAAGGATACTTGCAATATGTTTGGCCTAATAATAGTACGGAAAAAAACACTACAGCAGAGATAATTGCCATTTATCTGGTAAAGACAGTCCCACTGAGGCCCAATCTTGCAGACTGTAAAGTGTTTTTCTTCTGTTGCCTGTGTAGAACATGGGACAGCAAATCAGCACCATTCCAGCAGTTAGCAGCAAAAGATGGTGCTAACGTAAAGGTGTTCAAGATCAGTATTAACTCGGTTTACAATTTTAAAAATAATTTATCACAAACTTTTTTTAATCCTAATTTTGTACAAAATTTCTAGATGCATCTATTGCTAATTAGTGCACAATAAATGCAAAAACAATTTCTAGTCAAGTTATATGCTACAAGTTCCATGAAAAGGAATCAATAATTAGGTCTGAATACACATAATAATTAAGCAGCAGATATTTTATTATAGCTTACAAGCTCTTTAGGACAATTACATTTAATCTGCAGTATTTAAGTGTTGTGTAGTTAACCAGCAAAATAATAAAATCCTTTTAACAGGAGACAGAAAACACACCTCGCTCAGAAGTGTCCTAAAGCCTGGATGTTAATTATACCTATTCATAGTCATAGAGACATACAGCACGGAAACAGACCCTCCGGTCCAACCAGTCCATGCCGAACATAATCCCAAACTAAACTAGTCCAACCTGACTACTCATGGCCCATATCCCTCCAAACCTTTCCTATTCACATATCCATCCAAATGACTTTTAAACATTCTAACTGCACCCACATCCTCCACTTCATCAGAAAGCTCATTCCACACGCAAACCACCCTCTGTGTAAAAAATGTGCCTCATGTCTTTTTAAAACCTCTCTCCTTTCGGTTTAAAAATGTATCCCCTAGTATTGAAATTGCCCATCTTAGGGAAAAGACGACTACCATCAACTCAATCTATACCTCTTTCTGGACCAAAGGTTAAATGGAACAGACTTTTATATAGCTTTTCCCAGATAAGCACATAGAAACAACTGAGACATTCACAAAGGTCTGTCACAAGCTTAAGCAACATTTTTCTCCAAGAAGCCCAGGATATACATCTAAACACAATAGATCCAACACAGGATCTGTGTACGTAATGTACTTTACAGCTTATACTAAGAAAGTTAGAACCCTACAGTGTAAATCAATTAGTTTCTATTGCAAGACACCTAGAAAAGAGCATGGTAAATCCATTATAACCTGTGTTCGGACAGTCAGGATGCAGTACCATAAATCCTTCACATCCTATGCTAACTTGGTCAGAACTATTCACTATACACATATTACAAGATACACTAAGAAAAATCACAGATATCTGAAGTGTACAAATACAGAAATCTGAACCAAGACCTTTATATGTGGGAAACAGCAGTGGAAATGCCCAGCTGCCAATGAGGAGAAGAACAGATGTGTCAGCAGAGGGATGAACACATCTTCACAGCAAACAGGGAAGAATCACATGGGGGGAAAAAGGACAGATGAAAAGAAAGTTAAAGCAAGCTTACGCTAGGGAATGCCCCTTTCTTTACAGAAGGCTTCCTGTAAAGTAGGGAGAGAACAGCAGGCAATAAAAACCTCTTTTTACATTAAAGCTAATTTAACAGAGCTACAAAAATATTCAAGTTAAATTAACATCTGCACTGAAATAATACTTTAATATCCCATCCCAGGCCACTCAACACCCTCCCAACAATGGTATCTGCCATCCAGTCCCCCTCCGAGCCATCTGTCACCACCCTTCCCCATCGTACCTACCATCTTGTCCCACCATCACTTGTGAACCTATCAGTATCAAATGGTGGAGGGAAAGATGCTATGATTGAAGGAGCAGCATACAAGTGAGTTGTGGTGAAATCATTCACCTGGCTGGAGGGAGCTAGGTGAGACCGGTTGAGGCTTGGGAGAACACGAAAGGTCTAAAGGGTTAGGCTGGTGTTTGGTCTGGAGGTGTGAGCCTTCCAATGTGAGTAGCGCAGGATTTGAGGTGGAGTGGTTATAAAGGCAAGAGAGATGACTTACTGCAAAGGAGAGGCGAATATTGAAAGAGGCTGGAAAAAGGTGGTCAGGGGAGAAACAAGCAGCTGCAAAAAGGTACAGGGAGGGAGGCTGCAAACTGGAACAAACAGTTTTAAAATCTGTCAATAAAGGAATTCCCAGTTAACTGGGAGCCAAGTAAACCTGAACTCTGAGGTTATGAATTCCGGAGGGCTGATGATTATTGAGAATATACTGATGAATTCTAATTCTTTGTTTTTGTTTGAGTCTAAATACCTCATATGTCAACAAAAAGACAGAGGCATTGTTAGTAAATGACTGCATTTGAACTACTTAATGAATTAGCAAGAATGAGAAAGTAGCCCTTGAGAAATGGCCTCATGCTGAGAAATGCTAACTGTGAGAGTACAGGAATGCAAAGGAGAGGGTAGAGGAAACAAAGTGAAGTAAGAAGCTGAAGTCCATTGATGAATGGAAAACTATACGCCGTTACATCATACAGTATCAAATTCTACACAAAAAATAGAACAATTTGTTTTGTGGTGAATCATCCTGTGAACACAACAAATCCTTTGTTTGTTTTGAATATACTTCCATGGCACTGATCATGAACTTTCAGAGTGTTATGGACTACAGTAGCCCAACCTTTTTCCTTTCAAGGCTGCTTTTCCTCTGTTCCATGATGTACACATTTCTATTCAGTATTGGATAGATCCACCTGAACAACACCCAACTTTATCCATCTATACAGACTCATTCACACAACACATTGAGACTTGGTGGTAAGCAGTTCAGTAACATCCATTTATTTGAAATTCACCCACTATCTAACTTGTAAGCAACTCAAGATAATGAATCCTAATAATAATATCTGAAACTAAGCAGAATCTTGAATCCATTGACACTTACACAGCTAATTCTTAGTTTACTGAAACAGATTACAATGCTGTCTTGCACAATTCTAACTTACAGAATAACGTCTTGGAGGAATTTGATTTTCTTTGCTTGTACAAGATCTTGGTTAGGCCTCAAGTTGTCTCTAGTTTGGTCTCCTTACATGGTGGGTAATAGTAAGGCATTGGAAAGGGTACAGAGAAGGACCACAATCTAAATTCACCATTTAAAATACTTTAGTTACATTGAGATGCTCAAAGAGCTGGGCCTGGACAGAGAAGCATCGATGTGGAACAATTTAATTGAAATAATTTGCCTTCATATAGCACCTTTCAAAGCCCCAGGTCCACTGAAGGCACTTTATAGCCAAAGTACCTTTGAAGGAAAGACTGTTACAACATAAGGGAACTAATCATGGATTCCGAGCCTATGCAAAACTATTTCAATCATAATAAAAATTAGACCACACAAATAACATGAATGAAACACTTGCCTCTTTCCGTAGTTCCTCACATATGGCTGCATATTTACTTATATGACAGTCCAGGCTCACAACATTACTCTTCAGCTGTAAAAGGAACAAAAGGAAATCAGTGTACACTAATAATTGTTTACTCCTTCTAAAACTGGTGACTTATATTAAGAAAATCTGTAAATTCTGCAGAGAAGTCTAAAGTCAGTACCTGGATCTTTTATCTTTATTTTAAAGTTATTTATTTAGAATAAAGCCGTAGGGAGTGTTGCAAGTGTACTAACTAACTACTGAAGCTTTTGAATTGGACTTACCTGAAATGCTGAACTTCTTTTCTTTCTCAGAATCTAATCAACTAACCCTGTTTCAGTATTTATACCTACCTTTCAGTAAACTTTTGAGAGCAGGTAGGGTACAAATCCAATCAAAGCTGTTGGCTTGCAGTTCTCATGGAAAAATGGGCAGTTGAAAGAATATGATCAAAATCCCCAAAATGAGAGTAAAAATTCCAGTCTTCCATGAGATTAAAAAATTTCACTTATTCAGTTCATTATAAACCAGGGCCGTCAAAATAAGGAGTGGCTTATCTACTTTGCATTTGAGTTAAAGCTGATGGATCATAAAGCTAAAGCCAGCATCTTTTTTAATCTCTTAAGCACCCAAAGAGCATTGAGTATGCCTCAGGTCAGCAGTTAAGCTTTACAATGAAGTTCAACTCTGACTTTAAAAAAAGCATGTCTCGACTACACCTGCATAGTTCCCATTCCCTAATACTCATTCACCAGATTTAACACAAAAAAACCCACAAGGAATTTGGTGCCTCAATTTTTGTTTCAAATTTGCTTTGATTCACTTTTAAAGCAAACTCTCAGAACTCAACAAATTGGTAGGTGGTATTTTCTCAGGTGACCATTCCTGGTATTTTCTGGTACTTGACACCTCTATCAATATGTGAAACTCCGTTAGAGATTTTAGGGTAGTTTGCTGCATTAATTTTTCTTCGTCTTTGCTTTGTCTTAAGCTTATTGATTGATTAGTGGTGGAGGACACACCATTATAGAGTATCTATTCTTAGGTCACAATTGCATGATACCAATATGTACAACTACAATCAGTCAGGCATAATTATCAGCATCTTTGGAAGATGATACAGACACATTTGCTCCCTCTGAAAACTCGAGGAAAACTCATCTCCATCCAGAGATTGTGTGTAGCATCCATAAAATGGGTACAGCCAATGTAACATGAATATTAACCCCTTTAGAACAATTATACTTTAAACAGTGGCCTGCATAAGTCTTAAACAAAAGGCTACAGTGTCAGATGAGACCAACTCCCACCTTATACTGAGCTGCTCCACTGAGCAGAATCTTAAACCTGATTTGCGGTTACCACAAATATTATCCTGCTGCATCGAATATCGGGAATACCATCCCATTCCAGCTTCTTGAAGCTCACTTCTTGTCCTTCGTCTATGCTGGGCTTGGTGCCAGAATGAAAGCATCATTTGAAAACAGCACAAATTACTTTTATAGTTCTTTATCATAGAGAGGCAGATGTTGGTGCTTTGTTTTTACAAATACAATAATTTAAGGATCCATAAAAGGTAGATAAAACAGAATAATAACGTGCAATTGCACATTTTACAAAATTACAAGATAAATGTGAATAAACTTACCGAGGATTTGATATCCTTAGCACGGTTTGCGTACTTTAGGGTATTGTATGTATCTTCATAACTGATGGCTGAAGGGCTAATGGCAGCAATCATCACAGTACGGCAGTTTCCCCCTAATGAGTCTTTAAGGAGGCGGGTCAGCTTACTATCTCGATAAGGAATATGGGCCCTTTTAGCCTGATTATGTCGAGAAAGAAAGAAAAATAACATTCATTGAAATTTCATACTGAGTTCTTCTACAAAGAAATCCGTACAATATCCTGCATGTCATTAACAGTGAAGAATTCTGCATGCAAACTGAGTCCTTTTTGAAGAATTAATGCAGCTGGGCAGGAGCCTTCTCTCTGTAGGCCTGCTACATTCAAGGAGCATGTCTGACAATTCAGTATTGGCACGTAAATTTGTACCATCTATAGTTAAAACAATGCAAATGACCTGTTCCCAGATATCTGCATTTCTGCATTTCCACTGCCCACTAAAAGGTGCAACAATAGACTAACCTGCTCCCTCTGTGGGAATATGATAATTTTTGTTGAGTCTCTAGAAAGACAGTTAAACACACAGTGTAGAAATGTTAAACCAAATTATATCCTGCTGTGGTGTCCTTATTTATTCAACAAGACAATTAATAAACCTGCTAGTGCAATTTTACTTTCTAAAGAATGAAGGCCAACATTCAGTATAATTCTGTCGTCACCTAAAAGAGCAGTCTTCAAGAAAAAAGATTGATGAGTTCTGGGTGGAGGTGGCAAATGCTATATAATTTTTGCTATAAAGCCATATAAAGGTGTAAATACCATATTTTTCAAAATAATTTCTATAATTTGTGTTGCACCTGTGCTCCAAAAGAATTCACCAAAATCTAATTTCATGAAAACTGTGGCTCTTGCCATTAGAAGAAATGACCTGCTGTACCTTGTTGTCTGCCAGTGAGTTAATTACATTTCCTAATGCAAGCAGGGAGCGGTTTATGTTTGCCCCCTCCCTAAACCGTGCTCCTTGAGCCTTTGTTGCATTGGCACGCTCTGATCCAGCAAGATCAATCAAGCACATCTTAGCAATCCGCAAATTCTTGCTGATGCTGGCAATTCGATCTTGTTGCTTCACATAGACCTATATCAAGAAAAACAAAGGAAGGCTCACAAAATATAAAAATTATTCACATACTCAGTCTGGCAATTATGATGAACACCATCAGCCCTTAGACCTGTAATCCATAATGTAATTTATTAAAAGTCAAATGATTATTAATACCAAGCTTTTATTTTAGTGTAGCCCTACATTTTATTTATAATGAAATTTTCTTTGCTCTTAAGGTGTCATATGATATTCCCCAGCTCCTGGCATGACCATCTGAGCTTGAATATTGAAGGGTACAGGACAATTAGGAGTGACAGAAAGCTAGGAACAGGGGGAGGATGGCTCTAATAATCAATCATAGTATAGCACAATAAAGACAGATGACTAAGTTCAGGAAACCAGAACTTAGAAGTGTTTTGGGTACAGTCAAGAAACGATAAAGGCAAGAAGTCTCTTGTGAAAGTGGTGTACAAGCCCCCGATAATAACTATAAAGTAGCATGGAGTATAAAGGAAGAATAATGGGAGTTTGTCAGAAAGGTCATGGGGGATTACAATCTACATATAGGCTAGAAAAATCAGATGAACAAATGTAATCTAGAGGAATTCATAGAATGTTTTTGTGAAATTCCTTCGAACAGCACATTCTGAAGTCAAGCAAAGAGCAGGCTATACCAGACCTAATGGGTCTGTGCAAGGAGATAGGGTTAATTAATGAATTCATAATAAAGGCACCCCTAGGAAACAATGATTAGAACATGATTGACTTTCACATTCAGTTTGACGACAGGACTGGGTCCAAAAATTGTATTTTAAACTTTTAAAATGGCAATCATGAGGATCAATTTAAAGATTAATAAAAATGTAAGGGAATATTTCAGAATACACAGAATGGATATATTTCAAACAGAATGAATAAACTCAGTGGGAGGACCAACCATCTGAAAATTATAGCTGAAAAAGTTATAGGTAGTAATAATCTTAAAGACAATGTATACAATTGTGCAAGGACATGTAGAAGGTCAGAAGACTGAATAAAAATATTGATGCTGTTTCTCTCGCCACAAATGCTGCCCCAACTGTCAAATTTCTCTAGCACTTTCTATTGTTACAGGTAGGAAAGTAAGTTGTGAAGAGGACACAAGAAGTAATGGATTTTTATTTGCTTTAAGAGGATTCACGACTGAGCAAAGTAAACAACTGCACTTCTTTTATAGCTGAAGGGGAAACTCACATAGCTTGGGGAGAAAGTGCTTTTTAGTTTCCACTTTGAAGCAATTCTGCAGAAGTCTTTGAATGAACATCAATACTGTGCTCCAGAAAATGGGAAAATATTGTAAAAATAGATTATCTTATCATAAGGAATTTAGTGATAGTCCCAGATCATAAATGTTTGGATAGAACCCTGAAGAGGCTATTTGAAGCTGAGAACATTTAAACATTGGGGTACTATAGTTTCAGGAAAAGGCAATCTGATTTTCATACAGGGAGTTGAAATTGAAGTACTAGGGAAAGGGATTTTCTTATGAGTACTGCACAAAGGATGTTTTTGAGTACTGTAAAGGAGGTTTTTGAATACTGTAAAGATTTTTGGGAGTAATGGGATTATATTTTGTATTGTGTTTAAACAAAATGTGTATTATATGGAAGTAGTTCGGTCTATTCTTTTTTATCTTAATTTCTTTTGATTGACAAATTTTAGTTTTATCATCAAAACCAAATCTGCAACCTGTGTTTCTGTTTCAGCAAGAGACCACCTCATTAAGGTATTAAAGGCATACATAGAACACCGGTAATTGGAAATCTATCAACCTCTACCTCAAGCATACTTAAAGACTGAGCTTCAACGCCCTTAGTATTAGAGAAATCCAAAGGTTTATATCCTTTCAACTGAAATAATTTCTCCTCATCTTGGGCTGAAGCAGTATCTCTTGTATCAGGATCTAGGCTAATCAACTAAGACAAACATTTGACCAGCATCTACCCTGCCTAAGAAAACAACACATGATCTATAGAACGAAATTTTAGTTGGGATCTTATTGGTCCAGTCATAACAACAGCAATCACAACGTATGTTATTGGGGAAGCAACCTAGGGAGTGTGAATGCTGATGATAAGATAAATTGGAATCAACTACAGCCAGTCTGAGGTAAGTCAACCATTTGTGTTTGTACTCCTATAAATTCTTAAAGATCCTGTTGACATGCAAGTTAGAAATGTTTTAAGAGATGAATGGTTTTAGTTCTGACAATTTATTTCACCTGAAAGACAGCGTGGGATCGTGAAGACGTGGCATTTGCATCGGTTGGATGTTGTGTCCTGTTCAGGTTTCCATTTGCCAACATCTCTAAAAGCTCTTTAGCAGATTTGGGCTGTAAGAACAGAAAACAGTCTATAAAAAGACTATTTTTCAAGTCAGTAAATTAATTTTATTTTTGTGAAGTGTGTTACAAGCAAGTGACATTAAGTGAATCAGTTCACCTCCTTTCACCCTCCTCAATCGGCCACAACAAAATATTTTAAGTTTTCTTTAGCATGCAGCTACACCTCACTCCCACTAAAACACAGTTGGTGTTACTGAGTGAACGCGAAACCAATTTTCTTTTTTGCTCACCCGGAGAAAAATAATGGACACAACTTCAAGCATTCACGCGCACACCTACACACACACGTATAAAAAGTTAAAAGGGACTAGTGTCCTCAAGAAGAAAGCAGTTAGTAGAAAGGCAGATAAAGTCCTTAGGGTATTCTTGAGATGTAAGGTTCCACCCAGACATCGTAGTTGGTTACAGAGATCCTGGATTAACAGCAGTTGTGAATATTGCAAATATTCTTGAGTTCACATGAAAATGTATCTGTGAGCAAGTCTGATTTTTAATACGTCATTGCTTGTTCATATATTCAGCAGATGCATAACTATCAAGCTCCTCAAGGCTTAACATTATTGGGTCATGTAGAATATTCTACCTCGTCTCTCAACAAACACTGGTACACTTTAAGGGAATGACTATTCTATGGGGAAGTAATTTTAGTGCAAAGCTGCTAGCCTTTCATGCCTCAGGAATAGATATTAATAAATAGTAAACGTACCAGCACTTTGCTATTTTATTCTACAACTTCAACACAAAACTCTGTAGAAATGTTGGACATTTTGCCTCTCCTCCCTTCCATTTGCTCACTAGTAAAATGGGATTTGCATTTATAGTGCACCTTTTGCTACTACTGGATGTCTCAAAGTGCTTTATAGTGGAGTATTTACCTTTTGGAAATGCAGTTAATGTTGTCATGTGGGAAACACGGTGGCCAATAAGTTCAGAGTGAACTCCCACAGACAGTAGTGTCTTAATAAATAGATTATCTGCTTTTGCAGTGTTAATTGAGGGATAAATATTGGTTAGGACACCAAAAATAGCTTCCCTCGCTTTCTACGAAATAGTGGTAATTATCTTTTACATGTGTCCAAGCAGGTAAATGAGCCTCAGTTTAACGTCGCTTCCAAAAGGTAATACTTCTAACAACACAGCATTCCATTAGTACTGCAATGAAGTGCAAGTCTTGGTTTTGTGCCGAAGCCTTGGGGTAGGACTTGAACCCTGTGAACGAGTCAAGAATGCTATCAACTAAATCACTATTGATACCGTTCATTTCATTTCATTTCAGAAAGTGAGCTGTCTATTTCTCATGGTGTTGCTTATTGTTAAACTGGATAATATTTTGTTTACATCCTGTAGTTTGCATACAATTTCCAATCATGCCTTCACCAAACACAACTTGAGGACAAGGCCCACCTTCAGCAAATTTTATTCTAATTCTCACTCAGTGCAATCACTCAATTTTCTTTCTTGATCCCCAAGCTAGCTGGTGTTTAAAGAATTCCCTTGCCTTAGCTACTCTCTTCCATCTTTCTAAAATTTACTCGCAACCTTCCTCCACTTAAGAAAACTCACATTTACCTCCTTTCTGGCTGCAAAGTATTTGAAAGTCTCATCACTGACAAATTCACGTTACCCGTTCCTGCAACTCCATAATTAAATTTCTCCGATCAAGTCCTATTCTTGTAACAGCTCTGAGTGATTCAAATTGAAAAAAAAACAAAACCAAACTGTCTGAGGCTGTCCATACGAGAGATTTATCTTCAACTATCGCAGCCTTTGGTGCAGCTGATCATTGTTTCTCCACAACTGTCCAGCTCAGTTGGAGCCCTCTTACTTGATTCCAGGCTTACCTCTTTGATTGTGGCCGTAGCATCTCTGGCAATAAATTCTCTTCTTGCCCCTGTACCAATATCTACTGAAACCATCGAGAATCAATATTTGGTCTCCTCCCCTTTCTCTGTTGCCATTGTGGCATCACCTAAAGTCATGGGGTCAACCTCACAAGTACACTGATAATACCCAGTCCAATCTCTCTACTATTTCAATACTTTTGAGTTTCCAGTGTGTTTCATTCTGTCTTTGGTCAGCCATGATTTCCTCCATTTAAGATATTGGGTATGCCACAACAGTTCTGTTAGGCCCCAGCGAAAACTCCATTCCACTACACTCTCCAGATAAGGTCTTAGAATAAAGTGGATTGCTTGCAATCTTGACATCCTGTTAGGTTTTTATAAAATTCTGCTATGTAATACCTTCAAAATCGAGATAATGCAGGATACTGTCATACATCCTTTACCCTAAGAACAGGCTTGAGGAGGAGGAAAGTGTGAAAATATCTAGGTCAATATTTGCTTCAAATCAAGTCAATGACATAAAACACAATCTCTTAAACTGTTAAACTCTTAACTCAGTTCGCAACAAACAACTACACCTTCCAGTCGCGAATAATTTCACCCCCCACCCCACCCCCCCCAAACTCCTCAGACGACATGTCCATCCTGGACCTCCTGCATTGCCACAATGACGCCGCCCGAAAGCTGCAGGAACAGCATCTCATATTTTGCTTGGGAACCCTGCAGCCCAAGGGTATCAATGTGGACTTCACAAGCTTCAAAATCTCCCCTCCCCTGACCGCATCCCAAAACCAGCCCAGCTAGTCCCCGCCTCCCTAACCATTCCTCCCACCTCAAGTCCCACCACCATCTCCTACCCACTAACCTCATCCCGCCTCCTTGACCTGTCCGTCCTCCCTGGACTGACCTATCCCCCACCTAAATCCCCACCTACGTCCACCTTCACTGGCTCTAACCCTGCCTCTGACCTGTCTGTGTCCTCTCAACCTATCTTCTTCTTTATCCATCTTCTATACGCCTCCCCCTCTCTCCCTATTTATTTCAGAATCCCCTTCCCCTCCCCCATTTCTGAAGGGTCTCAACCCGAAACATCGGTTTTCCTGCTCCTCTGATGCTGCTTGGCCTGCTGTATTCATCCAGCTCCACAACGTTTTATCTCTTAAACTGTGTCAGGCTCAAGGTTCAAATTAACTCATTGGACATCAGTTAAATCAAAATTTTGGTTAAATCAAATGACAATCTATATGTAATTAATAGACAGTTAACATGACTCAACTCTCATCTAAGACAAACAGTAATTAAATAGTTGACTACGGACTCACATGCTTGGAACCACCAGCAAGGTTTGGATGCTGTCTCCCGTTATCCCGAAGTGACAAATATCAAGAGTTTTTTCGCCCTTAGGATATTAACTTCATTTTCCATATATGGTCACATTTGTGACTTTTACAATTCACTGAAGTCATCAAATTTAGCTTGTAACCTTTAGGTCATTGAATGTAACTTCACTGGGCATTTATGACCCTTAGCCTATCGGTTTTCTGAACATGCATCCAAAGCAATGATATACTTATCAACATCCTAACTTACTATTCAATCTTTACTGCAAAAGGAACTTGTTGGCGTTCACTCTGGAACCCACTAAGCAATTAACATTCTTTCACCACGCTCCTGTCAGATGTACTAAAAGCCTATCTGGAATAAGTGTATCTTGCTGAAGTGGGTTCTACTGTAACTAGCATTTGGTTCAATCTTATTTAATGCCAGCAAGCTTATTCAATTAACAGTTAGATGGGGCCAATTTATATAAACACCAAGCTAAACACCCAACTCATCTAAAACATCATTTTTTCCCACCACTGCAGAAGAGACTATTCCCGCCTTAGGCCAAACACTACCATAATTCTCTTTTGCTCCTGAATATTGGTCATTGCCACCTCCTGCTTTGATTCATCCAATGCGCTGGGCAGCCTGCATGCTCCATAAACTATACTACAAATTCTCTCCCTAATTCTCTATGTACAAAAATTCTAAGGACCAACACCTTGTCAGACAGCTTGGATTGTCTCAGAGATAAAAGGTACTGCAGATGCTGGAGAATCCAAGATAACAAGGTGTGGGGCTGGATGAACACAGCGTTTCGGGCCTAGACCCTTCAGGCCTGAAACGTCAAGCTTTCCTGCTCCTATGATGCTGCTTGGCCTGCTGTGTTCATCCAGCCCCACACCTTGTTAGCTTGGATTGTCTAATTGATTGACTGATTAAATAAATAAATCAATGTCATGTGTACCGAAATATAGTGAAAAGCTTGTTTATGAGCAGTACAGGTAGATCATAGGAAGATCAATCAGACTTAGACAGAGGCATACAAGTTACATTGCACAAGGCTTGTGCTATGGCAAGATCAACATCAGCAAGATCAGAGTTATTTAAGGCTAGAGAGTCCATTCATTAGTCTGAAGCCTTTCCTGAACCTGCTTGAACACGTGTTCAGGCTTCTGTATCTTCTGCCTGATGGAAAAGGTTGTAGGAGATCATTACTGGAGTGTGAAGGGTCTTTGGGGCGGCACGGCGGCTCAGTTGTTAGCACTGCTGCCTCACAGTGCCAGGGACCCGGGTCCTGGGTCCTATTCCACCCTTGGGCGACTGTCTGTGTGGAGTTTGCACATTCTCCCCACATCTGCGTGGGTTTCCTCCGGGTGCTCCGGTTTCCTCCCACGGCCCAAAGATATTAGGTCAATTGGCCATGTTAAATTGCCCGTAGTGCTCAGGGATGTGTAGATTAGGTGGGTTATAGGGGGACGGGTCTGGGTGGGATTCTCTGAGGGTCGGTGTGGGCTTATTGGGCCGAAGGGCCTGTTTCCACACTGTAGGGATTCTATTCTATTCTATTCTATTCAATGATGTTGGCAGCCTTTCCACGGCAGTGAGCCGTGTAAGTGGAGTCCATGGATGGAAAGGTTGGCTTCCATGATGGTCTGGGCTGTGCACACCACCTTCTGTAAGTTTCTTACAATTTTTGGCAGAGCAGTTGCCGTACGAGGCCGTTATGCTCCCGGACAGTATGCTTTCAATGGTGCATCTGTAGAAGTTGGTGACAGACCTTATGAATGCCAAATTTCCTGAGCTGCCTAAGGAAGAAGAGGTGTTTTTGTGCCTTCTTGACTGTTGCATCTATATGGGAACTCCAAGATAGGTTGCCAGTTATCATCACTCCGAGCAACTTGATGCTCTCCGTCCTCTCGGCCTCAGTTGTGTTGATGTAGATGGGGGCATGTTCTCCTCCTTTCTTTCTGAAGTCCACGATCAGTTCTTTAGTTTTGCTGACATTGACGGACAGATTGTTTTAATTTCACCACATCACCAAGCCCTCTGTCTCCCTTCTACAGTTTAACTTGTCATCGTTAGATAACCATCCCACTACGGTGGTGTTGTCAGTGAACTTGTAGATGGCATTTGTTCAGAATTTGGCAACACAGTTATAGGTGTAAAGGAAGTACAGCAAGGGGTTGAGGATGCTGCTTTGGTGGGGGGGTGTTCCTGTGTTGAGAGTTATTGTGGAGGAGGTGCAGTTACTTATCTTCACTGACTGCAGCCTGTGGGTCAGAAAGCAGAAGATCCAGTTGCATAGGGTGGAGCCAAGACTAAGGTCATGGAGTTTTGAGATCAGTCTGGAGGGGTTAATGGTGTTGAAGGCAGAGCTGTAGTCAACAAGCAGGAGTCTGATGTAGATGTCATTGATGTCCAGGTATTTCAGGGATGAGTGCAGGGCTAAGGATATGACATTCTCTGCGGACTTGTTACGTCGGTAGGTAAATTGTAGGGGATTGAGACGAGCTGGGAAACTGGAGTTGATAATGGGCCATGACCAGCCTCTCAAAGCACTTCATGATTATTGAGGTCAGACTCCTGCTTCCCACATTCAAATACTTGCAATATGTAAATGAGTATTTGCAGCATAGAAAGGAGCCTTTGGACTAAAATAGTTCACACTAGTGTATTTTATAATCTTCTAAAAATGTAAAAACATTCAATATTTCACCATGTAAGGCACTATTTTGCAACATATTTCCTGAATATGGTTAAACTTTGCATGCAAGAAACTGCTCTTTCCACTTTAAGACTGACCCTGCGATAATTTTCCTTATTTATTTGTAAATGACAAACATGGCTTCTTAATACCTGTATTGATAACAACTAACAGTAATGTAATGAAATGATTAAAAAAAAAAATCAGGGTACATATAAACATTACTGTGACTCCTACCTGATGAAAGCTTAGTCTCTGGACAACCGTTCCTTTCTGAGGATCCTCTCTTATAGCTAGTGAGCCTTTAGGATCAAGCAGATCTTGAATCTGTTCATTGTACACCTGGCAACGCAATAATTGGTGTAAAACATGAGCATCTTTTACAACTGCTAACGAATTATATTGATTCTTACTGTTAGAGCAATGTCAAGGCAGAAGAGTACACAGTTTGCCTGTGACAATGACTGCCCCAGTAACATTTATAGCCCAGACTGTCCATCAATATTTTTTACTGAGTGACATACCAAAACAGCACAATTCTCAATGACCATATTGACAGAGTTGCCCTTTCAGAGGGCATCAAAAAACATGGAGAAAAGAAATTGCACTTCTCATCTCCGAAGGCCTTTCCAACAAGACGGCTTTCCTGTGCAGTCTGATATATTTGGGATTCCTTTCATCAGACAATTTTAATCTAGGTCCAAGATAACAATGTCACGAAGTGCACAAATACATTTGACTGAGAGTGCAGATGTGCAGCCATGAACCAATGAGCTTGTGTTGTGTAAAGACTTGATACAATGAAATTGTGTGGGGGTTCACTCTTTGGTGTCCCCTAGATTGCCTGTGGATCGAACACTGGAACGTAACCTTTATGGTGTGGAGCAGCGCGGCCTGCTCCCTGGGAGCCCAGGAACTTGGATGGGCAGCTCGCCTGGAGAGGATTGAAGGTATTTATCCACAGATAAGGCTCAATGAATCAAAACCATCCTCTGTGCATTTGAGAGTTCCAATTTGCTGCAAGTGCGTGTCATGTCCACTCACCCCCCACGAGCAGTTCTCCTCAGTAACGGCCCTATTCTGCCCACTGCATTTTGATCAGCTTTCTGCTTCCCATAGCTTCACGCATCTGAAATAAGTATCCCATAATGATACACTGGCCAAGTTTACCCAACTGAGGTGACACGTGTGTGAAGATCTGAATGGTCTTCTCCTGTTCGCTGTCAGCCTACTATGAATTGTATCCTAAAACCTCTGGGGCAGCACGGTGGTTCAGTGGTTACCTCTGCTGCCTCACAGTGCCAGGGTCCCAGGTTCAATTCCAGCCCCAGGCGACCATCTATGTGGAGTTAGCACATTCTCCCTGTGTCTGTGTGCGTTTCCTCTGGGTGCTCCAGTTTCCTCCGGGTGCTCCAGTTTCCTCCCACATTCCATACATGTGCAGGTTAAGTGGATTGGCCATGCTAAATTGCCCATAGTATCCAGGGATGTGTAGGTTAGTTGGTTTAGCGGTGGGAAATGCAGGGTTACAGGGATAGGGTAGGGGCCTTAGTCTGGGTGAGGTGCTCTCCAGAGAGTTGGTGTGGACTCGTGGGGCTGAATGGCCTGTTTCCACACTGTAAGGATTCTATTATGAATGCGAGTACATATCACTACTTCCCACTTTCTTCTTCTCAGAGGAAGTTACAATTACTGAAGACAAGCCTCTAAGCACAATGAAGGAATCAGAAATGAGCTAAGATGGGGGGGGTGGCTCAGGAGGCTGAAAATGTTATTGGCTTTATGAAGTGCTTTTGGGACATCTTACTACATTAAAAGTGCTGCATAAATTAGTTGTAATTCAGATAAGAAAACATGGACTCAGCACCTAGCCACAATGCGCTGGAATACAAGAGACCGATTCATTTAAATCTCAGAACAAAGTCAAGAACAAGAGTCAAAAATCAAGAATTGCAAGATAAAAGTTCACTGGGCTTGCTCAGCTGTTAAGCATTGTATTTACTTCCTTGACTATCTCCAATGAGTTTGACTTAATTCCAGCTCTTCTGTTTCTGTTCTGATATAAAGGACTCGAAGTCCTTTACTCTCTATTTCTCCAGTTTCTACTTATCCCTTCCCAAATTTGCTCCAATTTTCTCTCCACCTTGAAAGATGATTATGTTTTTGTCCAGAGCTAGCAGGGCCAATTGATGTGACTGTAAATTGTAAATGCCCAAAGGCAAAAGGTCTAAACAAATATGCAATTATGTCACAACATTACACACATTACTTTAATATTTAGAAATATTAATATTATTTAGTAATAGCTGGCTAATCTCAGAATCTGAAGCAGATTTATCTCACAAACTATGGCTAAACGCTGCACATCTTGTTTCACTCTCTCACAGCAATACAATTTCAAATGGGCTGCAAAGTATCAGAGTAATCAGAAAATGAAAGAATGTAGTTAATGTTTCTTAATGATAAATACAAATGGCGACACTGCTTAAGGCATTACACAGGAAAATGTTAACCAGCTCTATAGTATATGAATCCAAGTAGAATATCTGGTTAATATTACACAAGATCAATTTAGAAAACTTATAGTTTCTTCAAATCATTCCCTACCGGGGTGCAGCTTCCTGCATTTAAAATTCCATATTTCTCTGGTAGCTATTCTCCAGAACTTATAGAAGTAGTATTACATGTTTAAAAAACTAATATTGGGAAGCTAGGGAGGAGATTGCAGAGCCTTTGGCTTTGATCTTTATGTCATCATTGTCTACAGGAATAGTGCCAGAAGACTGGACGATAGCAAACGCTGTCCCCTTGTTCAAGGAGGAGAGTAGAGACAACCCTGGTAATTATAGACCAGTGAGCCTTACTTCGGTTGTGGATAGAGTGTTGGAAAGCATTATAAGAGATAGGATTTATAATCATCTAGAAAGGAATAATTTGATTAGGGATAGTCGACACGGTTTTGTGAAGGGTACGTTGTGCCTCACAAATCTTATTGAGTTCTTGGAGAAGGTGACCAAACAGGTGGATGAGGGTAAAGCAGTTGATGTGGTGTATATGGATTTCAGTAAAGCATTTGATAAGGTTCCCCACGGTAGGCTATTGTAGAAAATTCAGAGGCATGGGATTGAGGGTGATTTAGCGGTTTGGATCAGAAATTAGCTAGCTGTAAGAAGACAGAGGGTGGTGGTTGATGGGAAATGTTCATCTTGGAGTTCAGTTACTAGTGGTGTACCGCAAGGATCTGCTTTGGGGCCACTGCTGTTTGTCATTTTTATAAATGACCTGGATGAGGGCATAGAAGGATGGGTTAGTAAATTTGCGGATGACACTAAAGTCGGTGGAGTTGTGGATAGTGCGGAAGGATGTTGCAGGTTACAGAGGGACATAGATAAGCTGCAGAGCTAGGCTGAGAGGTGGCAAATGGAGTTTAATGTGGAAAAGTGTGAGGTGATTCACTTTGGAAGGAGTAACAGGAATACAGAGTACAGGGCTAATGGTAAGATTCTAGGTAGTGTGGATGAGCAGAGAGATCTCGGTGTCCATGTGCATAGATCCCTGAAAGTTGCCACCCAGGTTGATAGGGTTGTTAGGAACGCGTACGGTGTGTTAGGTTTTATTGGTGGAGGGATTGAGTTTCGGAGCCATGAGGTCATGTTGTAGCTGTATAAAACTCTGGTGCGGCCGCACTTGCAGTATTGCTTACAGTTCTGGTCGCCGCATTATAGGAAGGATGTCGAAGCATTGGAAAGGGTGCAGAGGAGATTTACCAGGATGTTGCCTGGTATGGAGAGAAGGTCTTATGACGAAAGGCTGAGGGACTTGAGGCTGTTTTCCTTAGAGAGAAGAAGGTTAAGAGGTGACTTCATAGAGACATACAAGATGATCAGAGGATTAGATAGGGTGGACAGTGAGAGCCTTTTTCCTCAGATGGTGACGGCTAATACGAGGGGACATAGCTTTAAATTGAGGGGTGATAGATAAAGGACAGATGTCAGAGGTAGGTTCTTTACTCAGAGAGTAGTAAAGTCGTGTAATGCCCTGCCTGCAACAGCAGTAGACTCGCCAACTTTATGGGCATTTAAATGGTCATTGGATAAACATATGGATGATAATGGAATAGTATAGGTTAGATGGGCTTCAGATTGGTTTCACAGGTCAGTGCAACAGAGGGCCGAAGGGCCTATACTGCGCTGTAATGTTCTATGTCCTATAGTTCACAGCATTTCAAACTTAATGACATTCACCCAACACATTGTAATTGTGCAAAGACAAACACTAAACTCTGACAGAAAAGATTATTATTTCATACACATTCTAAGTTATATCAGTGGTCTGCAAGCATTCAACAGCTAAAATTGTTATGTTGGACATTATACTTATAGAGCACTGCTGAATTACATACAACTCATCCTCCTACAACCCCACTTGCGTGAAGCAGTTTGAATGGACTACTGTGTGAAACTTTGATGGATAACAATCTTGGGGCTACAAGAATACTCAAAAGGGCTTCCAAGTTAGCAATCTCATACAGAAGTCCAGAAGACCTGACAGCACAAAACTTGAATGGTTTCTGATCTTCACCTGCATCCCAAGAATAAGATTTTTTTTTGTCATTTTCAGATATCCATTTGAAAAGAAACACAACTGGAAGTTTTAATTGATTCCATTTGGCTCAGATATTTAGGCGACAGTTGACATCACAGTCAATGGCAACAGACAATGTTCTCCGAATTGTTAGTGCTTCAATTTGAGTGCTACCGTGCAACCACTGTGATGCAACCATTAGTTTAGAACATTTAGTTCGATTACGAAGTAGAAACAAATTGCTGGACAGTTAATCCATCATGCTTCATACCATCAGGAAAATAAAAATTATTGATACACGTTGCCTGAACTAAATGGAATCTTTACTTATAGAAACTGAGTCTTGATGGGGATCAGTGTTCAGTTCTGGCCTGAAGGTCAAAAAAAAAAACCAAAAATATGTGGGGACCAAGACAAGCCCGAAAACCACAGGAAAGAAATGGCCAGTTTCAAGCACAAATGACCCGCCCTTGCAAACATCCATAACCTCTGCTGAACATTTAACCCACACACTGACTTTACTAGGGATTATCCCTTGCCATCAGTCTTAACCAGAGCTCTTTACTTTTCCAATAATTGACATGAACCAGTAATAAACCTACCAGCAACCAGCTTCTTCTCGTAGCCACCATAATTTATAGTCCCTTCACACACATTTACTCCTTTCAAATACCAGGCATGCACTCATTAGTTTGAGTTGGGAGTACAGTGAATCAATAGCTGATTACACTCCATTGTGACTTCATCACCACACAGAGTTACATTTTGGGGAAATTTACAATATTGTATTAATCAACTTTTTGCTGGTAGGAGAGTTGAAGATCTTTAAATTGAAATTATAATTCCCCACCATGGGTGACCATGCCTTCAGTTGATTAGGCTGGAAGCTCTGGATTTCCCTTCTAGAATCTTGCCTTCCCTCTTTAAGAGGCTCCTTAAAGTGCAGCTCTTTGTCTAAGCTTTAGGCAGCTAACCCAATATTTCCTTTTGTGATTTTGTTTAATATTGCTTCTGTGCAGCTCTCTGGGGCACTTACGTTAAAAGTAAGATATAAATATAAATTGTTGTAAAACGTTGATCCGCATAAAAAGGAAAGCGGTGTTAAATAAGATTCAGAAACACTATCCATATAGTTCTCACATGAAATTTCCTGAAAAAAAAATCACTCGTCTCCTCACCTCCAAATATGAAACAGCAACTTCACAAATTTTCTCATCTTTCATCTGTTCGATTCTCTCATACAGTTCCACCATCGTTTGATACATCACTCCAGGCTGATCAACACTACCCAACATTGTATGGGTCTTCCCAGATCCTGTTGCACCATAAGCAAAGACTGGAAAATAAAATGCACAGTATATTAGAAATTTTCTCAGTGGAAACCCCTCATCAACAATCAAATGACCCTTTATCTCAGTGCTCCTATATAAACAGGAAAAGAAAAGGTAATATGATGAAAAGTAAGATAGTTCTGCCAAATGAGAATCTTTCATCTTCACTTTATACTTTTATGTAAAGATAATGTAAAATCTAGTTATGGGCAGATATCTGTAGAAGATTTCTTTGCCTTTCTGTTGATACGTGGGGAATGGGTCAGGTTGCAAAAGGGGCTGAAGGGTAATGAGGGAATAAAACACTAACTTTTATACATTTTGCCTTTCATGAACTCAGGGTACTCTAAAGTGCTTTGTAGCCAATTAAGAATTTTTTTCCAAATTGTAATGTAGGAAAATCTTAGCTCTCCTTATTAACATCTAGAGACTTGTAACAAAATTGGGACAACTGTTCCATGGTCTTGTACATCAAAATTCTGACATTATCTCCTAGATACAATTCTGTGAGTATGACCATATGACCCAAGCATCAATATCACATCCCTGGGTATTTCCTGTCCCACTTGCAGACTCATCTGAGGTGGCGGCACCGTGGTATACAGTGAACAATGCACTATCCTTTGGTCCTCAGCATTGATTCTGGACCGCATATAGTCTCATGACATCAGGTCAAACATGGACAAGGAAATCACCTGATTACCATCTAGTGAACATCCACCACTCCCACGTCAGGCTAATGAATTAGTATTCCTTCATGCCCAATATCACCTGGAGGATGGCAAGGGCACAGAAGGTAATCTTGGTGGGGGAGCTTGATTGTCCATCGTCGAGAGTTTTTTGTATTGTAATGTAAACTGAGAGTTTTTTTTAAACATATGTATATGTACATGCGACCAGTGGGATCTCTGTGTCTCTTAAGTTAATAATTATCTTCCAAGTATTTCTGTAGCCATTATTATTTACTTTTATAATAGTCTTGAGGTCTGGCTTTAGAATGAATGGGTTTTGTGCAGTAGTAATAGATTTGCGTTCATTTTGGATTGTTCACAACCCAGCATGGTAAACAATGAAGACTCATGGTTTGTTAATTTTGTTAGTTATTGAACTTGTTGAAGCCTAGGAGAAATACACATAGTTGAAACAGGAAGACTTTTAGTCTGACTTTTGATTTTTGACTTTTTGAGTGGAGCAGTCCTATCAAGGCCCTTGAATAGGATGGCCATGTAGAAAAGTGCTTCTGAGAAGGGAAGGACATATAGTGAACGAGATTACCCTACAGTGATGAGTCAGTGTTAGTCCCAGACTAAATGAATTAGGATAAGACCCTGAGAGGTTATTTAAAACTGAGTACACTGAAGCTCTGATGTATGATTGCTCCGGGAAGAAGCCACCTGCAGTTCCAGTCTGAAAGTTGAAGTCACAAGTGACTTAAACCTACCAAGGTTTTAGGTACAGGAATACTGCTGTTAACATTATACAAGTGGTGTTTTGAGTACTATACAAAAGCTATTTTGTTTCTTTTCAATTTATAAAGGGGTTTTGGGATTAATGGGATTTTACTTTTACTGTGTATTTAAAATTTTTGAATTTTTATTATCAATAAATGGTTTGGATCATTCTATTTTCCTTTTTTTTGTTTGTATAATAAACTTCCGTTTTTAGATTAAAGCAAACTCTGTAACATTGAATGCTTAAGTTTCACCAGGAGACTGCTTCACTAAAACCAAAACAAATAAAAATGTGATCCTTCAGACATTCCTGTTTGAGATCTGACCTGTCAAGTAATTGCACCAGCTCACATTGAAACAGTATTAACACTTATAACCAAGCAGGCTGAGTTGTAAAGGACATGGCTGCCACACGGGTGATGCTTGAGGCGATGAGGGAACCAACACATATTTGGCCTCTGGTTCACCAACTTACCTGCTGCAGATATATCTGTCCATTACATTATCAGTGGCAAAGACCACCACATAGTTGCTGTGGAATGAGGTCCTGTCTCCTCCAAAGCTCATCAGCATCATAGGTGCCAATCCTCAGCTACTTCAATCAGCCAGATACTTCAAAGGCCACAGGCCCTGAAAACACTTTGGCAACAGTTCTGAACACTTATGTTCCAGAAGTAGCTGTGCCTCCTAACTGAGTTTTATATTACAGCTCCAACACTGGCATCTACCCGACAATTTGGAAAATTAATCAGGTATATCCTGTACACAAAAAGACAGACAAATCCAACCAAGCCAATTACCACTTCATCAGTCTACATTTGATCATTAGCAAAGCAATGGAAGGGGTCAACAACATTGCTATCAAGCGACACTTACAACGGAATAAACTGTTCAATGATGCTCAGTTTAGGTTCCACCAGAACTACTCAGCTCCTGATCTCAATGTATGGACAAAAAGCTAACTTCCACAGCTGAGGTGAATGACTGCCCTTTCTGAAGGTGATTCTTGCAGGAGTTTCTCAGGGGCGTATCCTAGCCCTAGCCACTTGTAGCCATTTTATAAATGATCTTCACTCCTCCATGATATCAGAAGTGGGGAACAAAGAACAACAAAGCATCCCACTTGATTGGCACCTCCTCCATCACATATAACTTTCATTCCCTCCCACTACCAATGCAGTGGCAACAGTGTACATCATTTACAAGATGCATTGCAGTAACTCACTAAGGCTTCTCAACAGTACCTTCCAAACCCAATACCTCTACCTGTTAGATGGACAAGAGCTGCAGATGCGTGGGAACATCACCTGAAATTTAACATCAAAGCCACACACCATCCTGACTTGGAAATATAATCACTGTTCCTTCATTGTCACTGGGTCAAAATCCTAGAACTCCCTCACTAACATCACCTTGGGTGTCCCTACATTCCAAGCACTACAGCAGTTCACCACCATCTTCTCCAGGGCAATCAGTGATGGGCAGTAAATGCTGGCCTAGCCAACAATGCCTATATCCCATGAACAAATACAACATATGTAACAGACAATTTGCACCCAGCAAGGTCACACAAATAACAGTGCGGTAAATAGATAAAGCTAGGTAAGTAGATGAGGCAGAAGGGAATAAAGAGGTCTGCTGATTGTTAAATGGAGGGAGGCTAGGGTGGAGTTCAAGTCAAGCATAAATTCCAAGATGAACCTTTTTACCAAATGGCCGTATATTCTATGAAAAATAACAAGATAATTTTTCACAATGGTGCTGGGTGAGACATAAATATTGACCAGTGCACTAGAGAGAACTGCCTTTTATCCTACAAATAAAGGTTTGATCCTTTTGGATCCACTTCAGAGGGCTTCAAACATCTTATGTGAATGACAGCAGAGTTCCACTATCTCAGTACTGCATTGAAGTGTCAGCATAGATATGACAGTGAGGCTCGAAACATTCTGAATCAGAGGAAAGAGCATGGTTCACTGACCCACACTATTACATCTAATCACAACATACTTATAAAATTACTCCATGAAATTCTTAAATATTCAACTAAGGCAAGCCCAGCATAACATCTGGTTCTGAATACATTCCACAAAAGGTCAACTTAAGAACATAGGAATAGGAGCAGGCCATTCACCCCTTCGAGCCGGTTCCACTATTCAACGAGATTGTGGCTGATCTGTGGCCCAACATGCTTTGGCCTTTGTCCCTTAAAACCTTTGTTTAATAAAATTTTATCTATCTCAGATTTAAAATTAACAACAGATCCAGCATCCAATACCACTTGTGGAAGAGAGTCCCAAACATCAGCCACACTTCTCTGCAGTCAAAACGGAGTTACAATAGAGAAATTAATAGGCAACCAACATCAAGACACATATAGGAGTTATTAGTGACCGCAGATGCTGGAAGTCAGAGTTGATAAAACGTGGAGCTGGAGAAGAGCAGCAGATCAGACAGCATTGGAGGAACAGGAAAGTCAATGTTTCAGGTCTGGACCCTTCATCAGGTCTTAAACCCACCAACGTCCAGACCCAAAATGTCAACTTTCCTGCTCTTCCAATGCCATCTGACCTGCTGTGATTCTCCAGCTCCACATTTTATCAAGGTACATATATCTGGTCAACATGATCAATACAAACTGTACCATTTTTGGAAAGGCCAAATAGTATAATTTGAATTAATTACCCCTAAACCTTGCACTTATGCTCATAACGACTCTCTTCTACAGTCTACACATGAACTCCACAATGTGGATGATTCCTCAAAATATGGAGAAGGAATGCACTAGTGATTATTTGTCACTAGTGCCTCAAGAGTGTGAGCCACAAGTAACCACTTTGCCTAATATTTTCAAGTTCAAACTTTTTGAACCTAACCACAAGTAGTGGATAACTGTTCTATAAATCTTCAACAAATTATATCCACTAAGCCATTGCTGATGGGAATTATAGTAACTAGTAAGCAAGAATGAACTTAAATCTACTTAGAAATGAGATACCAAATAGCAGAAGCTCAAAAATATTCAAATGACAGTCTGTGTACTTACAACAGTGGATGAATAACAATGTTGTTTGTGGTTGTAAGTATAAAACAGGCAACGCTGTAAAGGGTTAACAATGATTACAGTTCAACATTCCAGCGTTAATTGTAAACATATTTATGCTGTTGATCATTGACAGGCTATATTAACACAAGTCATTAGTAAATTTAAGCAACATTAACCAGATTTAGTTTGAGCTCAATTTTAAAGGCATTTTTGTTTTCTGAAGGCCTTTCTATTCTGTTAAATTCCGTTTGGTACAATTCTAGGCTTTCTGGATACTCAGGAGATTTAAAACTGGCACTTACTTAAGTGGGTGGAATACATGACAAATCTATGTTTTAACATAGACAGAAATGCTGGAACAGCTTAGCAGATCTGACAGCATCTACAGATAAAGAAACAGAACTGGTTCTGATGACAGGTTACTGGCCTGAAACCTTAATTCTGTTTCTCTATGCAAAGGTGCTACCAAACCTGCTGAATATTTTCCAATTTTCTGTATTTATTGCAGATTTCCAGCATCCAAAGTATTTTACTATTGTATAAGTTGACAAGAGAGGAAAAACAGGGGGGCAAGGAAGAATGGAAAGAGGAAAGAGTGGAGAATGAAGGAAGAGAACGTCAATTGAAAATCTGGGAAGTAAGAACTTACGTCATAATGCAAGAAAAATGAAAAAAAAAATTGAATGTATCAAATTCATTTTACCATGAAATACAGAAGCTAAAAACTCTGGTACTGTGTTCCTTAAACTTTACCATTGACCATAGCACTTACAGATATGGTAGTTTATTTTGTCTCATTCTGATAATATGCAGTATGATATAAGCACTACATAGACTGCTCAGCAGTACTCATTTTACCCTTTCAGTATTTTCCTTTGTTTTACAAAAATGCTTCCACCCGTAGGCAATTCAGCCTTGATTCACAGGATGAATTATAAGCCTGTTGCAAGTAACTGGTAGTACTTTGAATTAAACCAGGCCACACAGCATCACATCAGAACTTGCTAAGTGTGTAATCTCAAGCGGCAACAAAAGCTCACAAAGCAGTGTCTAGAAGAGGCAGTTAATATGGGGATTAAAATAGCACATTGGAATGACTTATCTTTATTCCTGACATCTAATCAATGGCTTCAATGCATGTCTGCCTCAAGATTTAAAATATTCTGGCCTAAACAATTTATTTATTGGTTTGGGGAATTCTCACATCTAGACTACAGTAAAGGCAATACATACATGAAAACAACTGTTTTACAGTTCAGCAGGGCAGATACAATGTTGTTATTCAAACATTTTTGCAAATTGGCGACATCAAAGGTTTCTGTCACCAATCATGTATATCTGGGCTTCTGCTGTGGTTTAAATGAATTTCAAAAGGTTAGCACGAGGGAGCTGCTTAGGTTGTAAATGCACACATATATCTGTGCATTGACTGAGTTTTCAGCTTTAACTCTTACCTGAGCAATTATATCCATTCAAAACACCATCCAAAATAGGTTTTGTTGTGAACTCAAATACCTCTTGCTGTGTAGAGGTTACATTGAAAACTCTATCAAACACAAACTTCAGATCCTTGTTCTTCCGACGTGGGATTTCTCGGTTTCTGAATTTAGCTCCAGAAAACATATCATCGTTTGCGTCTTCCTTTGGATCAAAGACCAGAACATTTTCATCAACTACTTCCACAACTGCCTGGTTACCGTGCTCCTGTTCTTGTTGATTCTGCGGTCGTATTCGGACAACTACAGTAACATTTCCTTCTTCTTCCAGTGCCATGATAACAATTATAACTCTCACTGGCTCTGTCTCCTTGTATACCTGTAACCCAAGAAAACATAGACAGAATGAACCAAAGAAGAGACTTCAGAAACCAAGCAGATTGGTCAACATGTACCAACAATTAAATGAGATTGTACCTCTGACTGCCCAGATCCAAATCTCACCAATTTAAGGGTACAAAGATAGTAGGAACTGCAGATGCTGGAGAATCTGAGTTAACAAGGTGTAGAGCTGGATGAACACAGCAGGCCAAGCAGCAGGCTGCTGTGTTCATCCAGCTCTACACCTTGTTAACTCAAGGGTACAGTTGTGCAAGTTTCTAACCTTTAGTACAAATAAAGTGTACATAGTAGAATAAGAAAGATATGACAATCAAGTGTATTAAGTGAAGTTTGTAAGCCAAGTAAATAATCTTCATATAAATATATTCTTTAGTTGATGTATATAGGAGGCTCAGTCGGCTAGACAGCTAGCGTGCCAATCAGATTAATGATAATTGTGTGGGTTTAATGTCTATTCTGGCTGAATTAGGCTTGGAATCTGCCTCCTCATTCTGCAAAAAAAAACTGTTCAGGATGAAGCATCAGGAGATAAGCCAAGAACATGTCTTCAGGCACAGCACGCATGAATTAACAAATTGATATGTCCCTGAAAATATCCATATTTTGAACATGACCTGAAATGAATTGCATCTGCATGTTATCATTTTACTCAGAAGAGCAACAGAAATCTGAAAACTGACCATGCTGGCAAAATTTCAATAATACTGTAAAAGCATCCTCACTAGTCCTTTGGGTAGCATGCGAAGGTTGCAGGAACAGCAAATCATATTTCGCTTGGGAACCCTGTAGCCCAATGGTATCAATGTGAACTTCACAAGCTTCAAAATCTCCCCGCCCCCGACCGCATCCCAAAACCAGCCCAGCTCATCCCCGCCTCCCTAACCTGTCCATCCTTTCTCCCACATATCCACTCCTCCCACCTCAAACCCCATCCCCACCTCCTTAAGCTGTCCGTTTTCCCTTGACTGACCAAACTCCATCCTAACTCCCCAACTACACTCACCTTTATTGGCTCCATCACCACCTCCTTGACCTGTCTGTCTCCTCTCCACCTATCTGCTCCTCTATCCATCTTCCATCCGCCTTCTCCTCCCTCTCTATTTATTTCAGAATCCCCTTCCCCTCTCCCATTTCTGAAGAAGTGTCCAAACCCGAAACGTCAGCTTTCCTGCTCCTCTGATGCTGCTTGGCTGGCTGTGTTCATCCATCTCTACGCCTTGTCATCTCAGATACTTCAAACAAGTTGCCTTGATTAATTTTCTATTATACATTACATCATTCAACACTCCAAGGAATGTCTATGAGGGAATGCAAGGTTCACCACAAACCTACAATGCCATACATTGATCTTAACTTTTACACTGCGGCTTTAATTACATTAGCATGCCAATCCAACATCTAGGGAAGAATGGCTTTGATGGTACTTCTCTCTGAATTCTGAATCAGAGGGTACAACCTTAAATACTAATTCGATTGCTGATTTCAATCATGCTTTTCAGTGCTTGTATTTTGGCTAGTATCAAAATCAACCTGCCTTTGCAGAATCAATCTTTCACAATAATTTAATTTGGCAGTAACATTCACACTCATCTAGTTGTTGTGGCCTCTTCCTTGGAAGAAACAGGAGATGAAATCTAGTCAAGTAACAAACCAAGGCATACTAGTTTAAGCTTTGGCTTCAAAAAATATTTTCAAGTTTTTTTAAATGTCAAACACAAAAAAGTGGATAATAATCCCATGGGATGAAATAAATTTAGGCCTAATTCTAAACTGCATTTAGCTAAACTACAAGATTGACAGCAGTAGAGACAAAACAATTGAAACTGGGATATTATTGAGGAAGGCCAAGCCTTGCATCTAACCCATCGGGAAAGGCTTATTTGTGATAGAAATAGAGAACAATTACAGCACAAAAAGGGGGCCATTCAGTCCATAATGTCAGTTTTTTGAAGGATTAATTCACTTTGTGCAACTCCCTGCCTTCACCCTACAGCTCTGCAGCCTTTCTTTTTAGATAATCATCCAATTTCCTCAAGTCCCTCAATTGAATCTGCCTCTACTACACTTATGCAATGCATTTCAGTTACTGACCAAATGTTTTTCATGTCACCATTCCTTCTTTTGCAAGTTAATTAAAATCTGTGCTCTTTTGTTCATGAATGGCAAAAACTCTCTGTATCAAGGGCCTTGATTTCAAACACCCCTACTAAATCGTAACCTTCCGTTCTCTAATGATAAAAGTCCCAACTTCACCAATTTATGTACATAACTGGAGTTCCTTAGCCTACAGTTAATTTGCCAAAATTTACCTAGTTGAGTTTCACATAAATAATATCTAAGACTACCGTTATACATAGAAAAACATCCCAAAGCACTGAGAAATAATTCCTTCAAAGCTATATTGACAGATATCAAGACAAGTGACAAAAAGCTTGATCAAAGAGATTGAATGGAACAAGAGTCTTAAAAGACAAATTGTTGGAGAGGTTTCAGTAATGTATTCTAGTTATTAGGGCCCAGGCAGATGAAGGCAACAGTGGACAGATGAAAGGTGAGGGTGTGCAAGAGGGCTGGATAGAGACATTGTAAGGGTATAAAAGGTTAGGGTGAGTTAAGGCCATGGAGACATCTGAAGACATGAATGAGAATTTTAAATTGAACAAGGTGGTCAGCAAACGTAAGAGTGAAAGCGTGTACAAGTCTTGGTGAGAATCAGTGTTCTAGCAATAGGGCTTAGAATAATCTCAGGGTGGCAGATTGGAAAGTGGGCAGCTAGCTTGAAGAGTACTAGAAAAGTTGCATTTATATGCTCCAAGGTATAGTTTGTACATATCTGTTGGTAAGCTGATCCTGGAATGCATATATTACAGAAGTCAGTAGTCTTGGTGATGGACAAACCATAGTCAGAAGCTCAGCTCAAGGTCACATTAGAATCCAAGATTGCAGACTTCAGCTGCAGACAGTGTCCAGGGAAGACATTGCATCAATGACTAGAGGCTGCAGCTTTTATATCAGAATCATTCAGAAATATAACATTTACGATATAAACAGGGAAAAAGTTTGCTCAAGTGCAATAAAGTGAATATTAACTACTTCATATAGAACGTCTCCGTATAGGTTCAATTGGTGATAGACTATGTCAGGGATTATTTTATTCAAAAGTAGAGTAAAAATACAAGTCCCTTGTCCGACACCTCAACTGAAATGCACATTCTTCTTCATTCAGGTTATTTCACTCCTTAATCTCTGTCTGGAGTAACTGCTGTTGACAAGTGTCAGCCAATATTGCTCTTGATTTGGCTTTCAGCGTACAAGAGAAGATGCTGTTTAAAAAAAAAACAGAAATTGCTGGAGAAACTCAGCAGATCTGGCCACATCTGTGATGACAAAGCAGGGTTTGCGTGTTGAGTCCAGCGACTGCTAGTTCTGAAGGGTCACTGAACTTGAAACGTTAACTCTTGCTTTCTCTTCATTGATGCTGCCAGGATCAAGATTTTCCAGCAATGTCTGTTTTTGTTTCAGATTTCCAGTTCCACAGTTCTTTGCTTTATTTTAGAGAAAATGCTGTATTTGCATAGGCCCAAACAAGACTGCATGTTGGGATAACAAGCATGGGGCTGGATGAACACAGCAGGTCAAGCAGCATCATAGGAGCAGGAAAACTTGACGTTTCGGGCCTAT